>JAUTBV010090188.1:0-18685 GCA_032361325.1 Lepetodrilus fucensis | reverse complement strand
GTGAACATTAATTTCACTCGGGACATATTTTCCGTAATCAATCGTATCTCGTGGGTTATTCTCTAATTATTCCACATACGTGTTGGATATCGACTGTGTATTAACGATACCATAATCAACAGTGTTGAGTATGCCTTTTTGTCGAACCTGATTGGTTAAAAGTTAAAACCATACAATGTTTTTAGTTTAGTTCATATTATATAGACATTAGATTAGACAATGATGAACTCATTTATTGCGGTGATTTCACAGAACACGTGGTTTTAGTTTACTAGCTTTATGTTAATTATTATAATATCAAATACTATTAACAATATACAATACATTTGTATAGCGCATAAATACAGTTTAATATTCCCCCAAAGAAAAGCTCCTTTGAGTCTCGTAAGTTCGTAACAGTGTAATGAGGTAGTTAGGCCCTAAGTTGAAACAGCATTTAACAGGTGACTTTAACTATATACTAGGCCTATACTAGTTGGCCTATTCTACTTTATATTCATAATGTAATTATATGGAAACATTATGATAGAATGAATAGGCCTACATTAAAACGCGACGTAGGCTATGTAACCAACGTATAGCCTACATAGGCCTATAGGCCTTTATGCGTGTACTATAACAAATCATTTTGATATAAGTTATGTCCCTAGGCTAATATAACAAGATGAATAATAATATCAACCATTTGTCCAAACATATATAAACTTAACATACATTTATTTGTTGTTATTTAAAAAATATTTTTTTCATAATTATTGCACAGTAAAGGCAGATACAAGCCTGAAAAGGAAAGCTTGATGCACAGCGAATCTTGGGAACGCTGCGCGTGATCACGTGACCTCTTTGTGTGCTGGCTTCGCAGATTTGGTTGTGAGTCAGTGCCCCTAGACTCACCCACTATTCGCTTTATTTTGTTGGTTTTCCTCCCGCATTTAGTCAGCCAGCTCTCCCCAGACCTAGGAGGGGACTGTAACTGACCGAAAACGTCACCAGTGGCCATGAATACCTGATACAAAGTGCTCCTCACATAATTTTTCGGGCGACTGCTAGGTCTGAGAAGCAGAGCAATGGCGGTGGTAGGCCCTCGACACACTCAGAGACATCTCATGTCCTTCCAGACGGGTCCGGCCCCTACCCCGACCCCAGGGGCCATCCTGGCCGCGGCAGTGACGGTACCCTACTACCAGGTGGTCCCACCCCAAGATGCCCAGCCAGACAGACCTATAGGATATGGAGCGTTTGGTGTAGTATGGTAAGTAACTACACATTCCATTGTGACCTGTAGTCTTCTTTGTGTCACATCCTCTAACAAACTCGCACAATTTACGCATAATATAAATGAAAATATATTTTATAATAAAAGATAATCATTGCCTATTGTTTTAGAATTGATTGTGTAATTATTATTAATGTTTTCCATGATAATTCAGTGACGATCCCTTCTCGACGTGTAGCAGCTAGTCACGCCTTTGTTATGAACTAGATCGCTGACTGAGCCAGCGAACTGGGCTTGGCAGATCGCCTAGTGCTCTGATTCAGGGTGGGGGTGTGATACCACTAAGCTATGACTGGCGATTCCATCCTATAAAACCATACTACTGCCACCAGTATCCACAACCCCATACTATAGGTACATCACAAACATTCTAGCCAGTCTGCAAAACGTGTTAGTAGTAAACTGTGTCAATAGACTAAATATAGCCTTGCCCTCCATCTCCTCTGGTCTTGTCTATCTGTACCATGGCATTCTTTCCCCCACAGACACAGGGGGTGCTAGCATTGTGTTCTCATTGAGGCCGTTAACACACCCTGGGCTGTATCCCCTCACTCGTGTATAGTATGATAGTAGGTATGATACCATGTGGAATCGAATGAGATCATTTCTCTATCTTCATCAGAGATTTGTTTGTGCATCATGTCTGCTTGTGGCTATAGATAAAGAAATATCATGTTTCACCAAATCAGCACTAACAAACTGCTAAAATCTCATTATTTTCACATATTAGCAGAACAATTACATAACAACATTAATCACAACATTTTATACAGGCTAAGGAGAGTATGGACTAGTAATAGCATTAGCAGAGTAGTGAAACAAAATTGTAATCAGTTTGTGGAGGATACCTTCGTGCCCTTGTCTTGCACATACTAATATACAATGTGGCTAGAGATTGGTGGCAGTTAGTTTTGAGTATGTTGTGTTTGTTAGATATATGTCTGGTTTAAGGAGTCGTCATGTTGGTGTTTGTTGCCCTCAACACAGAGCAACCTGCAAGCATACACCCAGGTGCAAATGTTGACATAGCAATTATATGTTAAATGTTATTCAAAAGTCAGCTAGAAGTGGATAAGACAAGAGGCCTCTTTTTGCAATTTTTACGTAAACTGTCGAGTTCTGTTGTATTGTGCTCGTTGTTCTGTTGTATTATGCTCATTATTCTGTTGTATTGTGTGCGGTTTTCCTGTTCTATTGTGTTCGTTGCAAATGGGTGAAAGATTCCCACAGCGACGTTAAACTCTATATTCACTCACTCACTGTTCTATTGTACTCTATTGTATTGTTGTTCTGTTGTATTGTGCTCATTGTTCTGTTGTATTGTGCTCATTGTTCTGACTATGGTTCATCGCAGATGGATGAACAATTCCAGCAACGATGTTAACTCTCCGTATTCCCTCTGGTTTGTTCTGGCTATTCTGGTAGTAGCCATCCAGATGGGGTGTACATAGTGTATAGTACATCTATATACTTGGTGTACTGTCTACAGAATACACAGTACAGTACAGTACAGAAGTCCAGGGTACACACACTGTCACATATATGTGTTAGTGTTCTTCACATTGCCAAGAATGTGTCAGAAAGGTCACAGTGCCAGTGTGTGCAGTCACTATGTAGTCACTATCATAGCAACTATGTCCAGAGTGATTACGTAGTATAAATGGCTGTCAAATCCTGGACCTGTCTACGATTGGTTGGACAGACAATTATTACCAGACATTACTCGCTGTCACTACTGTGTGTCACTGTCTCTGATCATAGTATCTCAGACATATATAGGTCAGAAAATGGAATTAAATTTACTTTTGCTATTATATTTACCTAGATTGTCATAATGACAATACTTTTGTCATAATGCCCTCTTGATGTATTTTTCTTGTCCATTGTTTGAGAATCACTTACGTAAAATTGGTATGTTGGAATACATTATTGATCAATGTGACCTTGTAACACAGCATTAGTACATTCCCAATGACATGGCATCAGTACACTACCAATGACATGGCATCGATACACTACTACACTCCCAATATAATGGCATCAGTACACTCCAATACATTATCAATCATGGCATCAGTACACCCCCAATACAATATCAATCATGGTATCAGTACACTCCCAATACATTATCAATCATGGCATCAGTACACCCCAATACAATATCAATCATGGTATCAGTACACTCCCAATACATTATCAATCATGGCATCAGTATACCCCAATACAATATCAATCATGGTATCGGTACACTCCCAATATCATGGCATCGGTACACCCCAGTACACTACCAATCATGGCGTCAGTACACTCCCAATATGGCATCAGTACACCCCAGTACACGTCCCTGTTGGCGTCGTCCGTGTCTATGACAAATGATCATGTCATGTGATCTGTCACACAGTGACACAGCTCTGCTTGTAGCCAGGTCTCGATGCGTGTATATGGATTGTCCACACAGTAGGGATTGTCACCGATTACTGACAGCCATGAATGAATTGATGCTTTACGCTTCACGTAGCATTTTGTTGACAAAGTCCTGTATTGTCCTATAATAATATCTCTGGTTGTACTGTACAGCATAAATACATACTGTGTCTTGTACAGGTGTATTGTCATTCTGTACAGAAATAGAACTGTTTAGCCATTACCAGGTAATGCACATCACCATCACAATCAATACCAATTGTAAATTCATCTTGTAAAATATTAAACTAAATTAACATGATCAATGAGACCACCTTTTAAACAGGTTATGTATCCATCTATCAGTCTATAGAAGATGTGATATTTTATTGCATATATAAACAGAACTGCTACATCTGACAGAGCAGATAAATGTGCAGATTCAGCACCACTAATGATAGTAAATATGCCCTGTGTCTGTACGGTCTACTGCTACTGTGAGCTGGTTTACCCAGCCTGACTAGTGCTGTGCTGCTCCAGTAGTGTAATAGTACCCAGCCTGACTAGTGCCATGCCACCCAGCCTGACTAGTGTCATGTTTTGGTCTCGTTATATGGATGACATGCCAGTAGTGTAATAGTACTCAGCCTGACTAGTGCCATGCCACCCAGCCTGACTAGTGCCATGCCACTCCAGTAGTATAATAGTACCCAGCCTGACTAGTGCCATGCCACCCAGCCTGACTAGTGCCATGCCACTCCAGTAGTGTCATAGTACCAAGCCTGACTAGTGCCGTGCCACCCAGCCTGACTATGCCGTGCCACCCAGCCTGACTAGTGCCGTGCTGCTCCAGTAGTGTAATAGTACCTTGTTATCACTGGCCTCTGCTTCACTCTACTATTGATTTGTCCTTGGTAGCGTGTCTTATAATGAATGCAGGTGCCATATAAATTATGAAGTCGCATTCTGATACAGATTGTGCTTTACTATTGATGCTTGTGATGCCGATGTGTGTGTCGTCCCAAATGTATGAACAAATCCTGCAGCTATGTTAAACTCCATAATAATAAACACTCACTCTGTGATGCATGTACACATAATTTGAATTGTTTAACAGTTTGTCAAGGCATCCTTCAGTAGGTTAACATTTCCTATCCACTATGATCCTTTCCTCCTGCTTTCTCCTATGTGGTACACATTCGTTGATGTGATGGGTGGTGGCACAGTGGTAGATTGTTGTACATCAGAGCCAAAGGTTCAGGGTTCAAACCTGCATCAACATTTGCAGAAGTTACCCGACAAGTTCATGATAGTGTGCTATGTCACAGTGTACTGCATATATATTGCATAGTTATTATCCTTTGTGTGTGTTGGTCCCAGCTGTTACTCACAGGTTAACTATGTGCTACAGGTGTTGCAGCTTTCCTCCTACTGTGAGCTGACAAACCACCTGAATAACATAGTCTTTACAGCAGCTCAACCTGCTAGGCTCCAACACAAGGAAGCATATAAAACATTAACAAAGCAATTGGGATTCAATACTGTCTGCATTAATCTCCATGTAGACATTACCTCGTTGAAGTGCTGGCGATGTTGACAGTTCTAGCATGGTCTATAGGATGTCTGTAGCATGGTCTATAGGATGTCTATTTAGCATGGTCTACAGGGCTCTGGACTAACATATGCCCGACGTACAGGGGCAAGTTAAATTGCACTGTGGGCAACCTACTTTTTAACATTTTGTACCCGATGCCTTTGCTACTTGCCCCGACTTGCTCTGCGGACAAGTAACTCAGAATGTTAGTCTAGAGCCATGGGTCTATAGGATCTAGATCTTGTACAGGCACCTAGTCCTTTGTTCATCAGCTGCCAGTACACAATAGCTGGACAGTTAGATTTCCTACGTTTAGGTTGGCTTTATTTACAATAAATGGTGACTGGGTGACTAATGAACATGTGGTTTATTAGAAGTATTTATGATATCACATTGTTTTCATCATTTATTAGTCTGTGTAGCATCTTGTTCTCATCCAAATACTCTTATTCAAAATATCCCCGTAGATCAGTCTAGATTTCTGGAGTTAATTGGCATTTCAGGGGCTCATTTCATTATAATTGCAATCAAAATAATTCATATTTGAATTATTTACTTTCACCATCTGAGACTATGGATAGTATAATAATTAATAATATAATTATTTGACATTTCATTAATTTGTTGTTGCAAGAATCAAGTACACATTTTCTGAATCTAGAACAAGTGCATGTATAGATTTTCAGGATTGTTAATTTATAGATGTACAATAATTCCTAGATATGAAGCTAAGAGAACATGTTACTGTTAGATTTAATATAATTTGCAAATATCAATTTGAAGGCTTTATTGCTACAGCAGCATACCTGTGAGTATACATATGACACGTGTATTAGTCCATGTTTACTTTGGTTACCAATCCTGTGAAATGTCGGGTCTCAAACCTCATCGGGGTCTCAAACCATCTTGGCAAAACTTTCTGTACCGGATATATGCCTCATGCAGATCATGCTATTTGGAATCCCGAGGTATATTCAGCAGGAAGATTTCGCTGACATTTGCAGACACGTACAGTTGGCAATAGAAGACCAAGTCCTTGTATGCTGTAACTGTCGGGTCGGACTGTTTGGAGATCAAGGCAGACCTCGATACCATCATGTAATGTTACACAATTGCCTCAGATGCTTATCCCAGATATCAATTAGCCTGCACTTGGAGACCTTGGTGAAATAGCCGGCAGTAATCTCCATGACAATAGTAACAAATGGGTTAATTGGATAAGGTGTGTTTTGTGGCAAATAGTGTCGGTTCGAGATGAGGGTTTATCACCCAATGCTGACTCTCGTAGGATGGCATGCTTTCCCAGTAACAGGAGATATCAGGCTTTGTCGGTAGACTTTCCTCAGAAGATAACAAGGCTTTCTCGGTATATCACTTGGCTTTCACTGAGATATCGCTGTCGTCGATGACCATGTTGAATGAGATAATTCTGGTGTAGCGCCACAGCAGGATTGTACTTGTTTTGCTTGTGTGTAATATTTACTATCTGCAAGTTGATGGACGTCAATTTACATGTTCCTTCAGTATGAACGAGCCACGTATAGATTTACTGTATTCTTCATGTTCTTTATGCAATCCAACTATTGACTGCGTCTGTTTGACAGGAATGTAGGCATGTTTGACTTCTATTGTTAGTTTCAAGACTGGGTTTGTTTAACCTATAGCATGTTATATTGTCTGCTTCCATCGCACTGTGGCTTTGCTGTAGATTTGTCATCTCCTATTGTCTGATTCCACAGACGGCGGGTGTGTCAGGTTTACCCCCCATTGTAAACAGTTCACTGTGACCATGAAGGGGACAGGGGAAGCAGTGCATGTTCTCTGTGACGTGCAGATGAGCAGATCCACATGGCATCAGAAATAGTCGTTTGGAAAACTTGATAATTTAACATACGTGGTGGATTTCTACCGTGTATTAACAATAACATAATCAACCGTGTTGATTATGCATAATTAGATGACTGTGCCGTCGTCGCCAGACAATGAAATAACATCATGACTTGACGTCATAGACGGACAAATGCTCATCAGCGGACTGTGGCCGTCTCTCTAAATCAGTCGTTTTTCAGTAGTTTATCGTGATTTATTCCAACAAAATGATTATGTTGAATAATTAGAATAACCCACTCGATAGGATTGATTATGGAAAATATGTCCCGAGTGAAATTAATGTTCAAAGTTCCTCGCTAAAGCTCAGAACTGTGAACATTAATTTCACTCGGGACCTATTTTCCGTAATCAATCGTATCTCGTGGGTTATTCTCTAATTTCTGCAGGTTTACCTCCTGTTGTGAACAGATCCTGTGGAAAGTATTAATAATGTACCTGATAGTGGTAGCATTGTGATTTTTTAAACAAATATAAATACAAATTATGAAATCATTTGCATTATTGCAGCATATATTCTCTAGCTAATGCCTCAACACACACAGAAAAGGCAAAGAAAATTGTTTAGCTGAACAAGAAACATGTTTTGTGTTTAAATAAATATAAGGAGCAGGTAACTGCATGTCCTAAACAGTCAATGCACATGGCAAATAAAATCATCAAAAACACGTTTTTGTTTTGCTAAACACGTTGTGTGCGTTGTGCTTTTAAGACACTGAAATGTCTTTGTGAACTTTCAAAATAAGTTAGTGCCTGGTTGTAACGTAATTGGAATACATCTCAGGATGTTGAGAATGTGCTGCAGATCAGTGCCAGAGTTGCTGGACTTTACCTCCTGCCCCAGTAAGGCAGTCTACCAGTGTCTACAGCTAACCAAGTACTCAGGCATCCTCATTCAGGGCCATGGTCAATTTATCTCAAGCCCCAACCACCTAGAAATGACCACTACCAGCAAAGATGTTCCATAGGAAATAATGCTCCATCTGGCTGCAGCTTTTTACTTTCATGGAAATGGGCATTATGAGGGCTGCTGTTGGAATAGGATGGGCCTTTCTCATGGATTTCTGGAAGGTATAAGCCCAAGTCGGCTACAAGTTCATGCCCAGGTCACCTAGGGAATCAGTGGATACCTTGACATGACCCCACAGACTGCCACTGGAGCAGGGAGGTGTATCTGCCTTTATCAGGCCCTCACTGCCCCTCATGGGGTGGGGGGGGAGGGGAGTCCGGGGTATCGTTTCTCCAAACTTATCCCCTACGAGACCATAGCGCACTCGTAAGTGCCCGATACCCATGTATTCGGGATGGCTACGAGAGGACTAATGGTCTCGTAGTAGATACTAGAGATTTGAGAATGGCTACCATGGACAATAGTGGAAACAATAGCACGAACAATAGCTGTGATAGCAGACAAATAAATAGTGATGACATCAGCATGGGAAATAATCCATTATCTTTGTGGATCCTGACCTGCTGATAGGACATGCTGGAGAGCATGGTTGTTTGTGTGCGTGTGTGCGTGCATGAATGCGTGTGCGCTCGTGTGTGCAAGACAAGAGCGTACCCTGGCAGCTGACTGACTGGCTTCATGTCAGACTCCCATCTGTCACGCCTGGTCCAACACATGCTCACCCCTCTATACAGCACACAAGAGGTCAAGGGTCATGGGTCACCTATTGGCAGGTTAACCAGTTAACACCTGAGGTGTCATCTCTGTCTATGTCACTCCTCTCTGCCTTGAGCAATCAGGGACATAACACACTGGTGATATTTATAGGCTTTCGACATGAAGAAAGTTGAGTAGTACAACGGTAATGACCTGAGTATAGTTTCCACCTCAGTAGGTGTGTTGCGTCTCCTTATATTAACTGTTTGCTGGGCAAGTTCTTGTCCTACTACACATGTTACTGCTGGGAGTGTTGTGATATCAGCATGCTCTATATACATGTTCTAGTTTTACCACAGTTGTATCTCTATTAGTTCTACTGGTTGAAGTCGGCCGTTCTGCTCCAATACTATTGTGTTTATCAATAGAAACGATCATCATTTATAATCACCAACCTAATAAAAACATTAATAGATTCGCCTGACACGGATCATGTAGATCAACGGATAATGATGCTCAGCTGTTCACCAAGTCATTCAATATTTTTGAGAGTCATTGTGATTATGTTCAAAAACAATATTATCATGTCAAATTTCAATAATGTTTAATCGAGTAACAAATCTTTATCATCCAACTCAAACATAAACTATGTAATGAAAACAGTGTCTCTTGAGTTTATGAAGACTGTTAGATCACATATGAATTTTTGTTTATGATTTCCAAATATTGTCTTGTCATATCTAACGCAAAAGTTTTAGGAAGGAAAATTTCATCTATGATCAGTTAATGTATCAAGTATGCAAGATTCCTATGTGGGTCATACCATGATGATGAAGATAAATTAGATGTCCAATGTGTGCTAACGACAAACGTGTCTTTAAACCATAATGACGTGGTCCCCAGCAGTTGAGATTACCAAACAATGAGGTCAAGCTACGGTGGGTCACAACACGTCCTAGATACTTGTGTATAGATGTCCTAGATACAGAGATGCAAGTCGCCACAGTCATGTGTATTTCTGGCGACGTACTCTTAAAGCCAGGCATGCTAACTTAGTGCCCGGGGGTTTCAACACAGGGAATTAGTTCTGTTTGTTTGGGAATTAAGTAGTAATTTTGACTACATCTACACTTGGGTGGCAACCTTGTGTTCCATAACGTAGGGTTCATTCACTAAATACTTCCTTGATTAGATCAATCTATTTAACTTTAAGTATAATTCTTTGGTTGGCAGATTCATAGCTCTTGCAGCCCATCCTAAGACTTATTATTTGCCTTGTGTTGTTTGCTATTGGAAGTTGTGATTGACATGTTTACACGCATGTCAGGTCTGTCTACTGCCTACGACAAGTGGCCATGCAGACTGTCGGGTCGCAGGTCGGGTCGCAGGTCGCATGTGGAGATTGTCCTAAGCTGCAGCCATGCCTGCTGTGATTGCTTTCCTAAAACAAACATCAGAAGTGTTCCCAGCCTGATGTCCATGCTTTTACTACTACTATAAATAGTGCACCTATCTTTAATTAATTATTTCTATTTCAATAGCTCAGATATATTTTGCAATGGAAATCTAGTTATGTTGTTAAGATTAATATGAAAGTAAAGTCCTACATCTCCAGAGAATTGTACCTTCCACCTCTGTCAGTGTATGGAGTTTGTTCATCACATCAATAGTGGTGACGATTCTCAGTCTTGAGGATGAAACTCCATATTCACTCACACAGTTTTGATAATCTGGTAACACCTACGGTCTGGTCTCGGCTAGCGTAGTGCCAATGAGGGTATTCGTATCATCATGAGTGTTTGGTCATTGGCTAATTTCACCACTCAACCATCACCCTAGGGTTGGTCGAATGATTGAACTGAGAGTGTCTAAGGTGCCAGAAGCTCGTGAATCTGCTTCTGCTCACTTATCAAGGGTATAGGCCTACAGGTGAAATATATGTTCCGACTTTGATATAAAAAATAATATTCAAAATTAAATCATTATAATTTTGAGATTCCAAATTCCTATTATTTCTGTCTCTCGGAGCAATGTTCACTGATCTGTAAGTTAATGGATCATGATTTACTTCAACATGTTCCTGTTCATACAGCGACATTAAACTCCATATATTCACTCCTGTTAGGACAGGTCCTGTGTTCACAGCTTTGTAACTTGTCAATGCCATTCTTATTGTGCCAGCTAAGCTTGTTCAGTGGCCCAGTCTCCAGATCTACACTATTACCAACAACAACAACAACAACAACAACAACAACATAGCTGACATTTTACACCATTGTGTTATATACAACTCTGACCTCCTGGTCACCCAGTGTCTGTCTGCTGTATAGTGTACATGTATACCCTGACAGTGCACTACCCCTCATATCACCAGCCAGTATATCACCCAGTGTCTGTCTGCTGTATAGTGTACATGTATACACTGACAGTGCACTACCCCTCATATGACCAGCCAGTATATCACCCAGTGTCTGCATGTGGTATCAATGGTGTGCATCTATCTACATGTCTATAGTATGCTGTAAACCCTGACCAGTTAATCACATGATAACACCATATCGCCTGCTAGGGTATCATATATATTTTGTCAATGAACCTCTTATTATTTTCGACCACTGTCTCTATCTTAGTCCCGTAGCGACGTTAAACTCTCTATTCACTCGTCGCAAATGGGTGAAAGATTCCCGCAGCGACGTTAAACTCTATATTCACTCAC
The DNA here is from genome assembly GCA_032361325.1 of Lepetodrilus fucensis. Classification (NCBI taxonomy): domain Eukaryota; kingdom Metazoa; phylum Mollusca; class Gastropoda; order Lepetellida; family Lepetodrilidae; genus Lepetodrilus; species Lepetodrilus fucensis. The sequence continues at coordinate 7,203 of JAUTBV010090188.1, read as the reverse complement.
TCACTCTATCTTAGTATACTGTACAGTGCCTGGTGATGCTGTTTACTTGATGTTTCTGTATTACGGTGGAGGTGGAGTGTACTGGTATGTTTGTCGGTGATGTTTACGTATTAAAGCTGCATTGTCGAGACGGCAGTATTGATTCCTCGATGGTGATCGCTGCCCCATCCTCCGACTGTCGGCGTCGCATGGCGTCACAAGTACGTCTGTGTACTGGCTTTTTATTCCTCATAGACGTCATCAGAAAATCTGGCGTAATCAACCTGTCATCCCTTTTTGATATAATCATGTTACTTATATCACGGATAACTGCTATCGTATATGAGGAGTGGGATGTAAATTGCAAGTTCACAATCCTACTCTTGGCTGACCTTATGCTTTGTTAGTATAAGACTGACTTTACTGTGACAGTGTTACATATTCTGACAATGTCACACATATAGGGCAGCCCTAGGACATGGGATGATTCATTTCTAACTAGACTCGCTTTAGCTTTGAAAAATAAATAAACTAAGGCAATCATGATCAATGTGGATGTTTCTGTACAGTGAAGTTTGTTCAAGTCAAAGTCTAAATTGTGTTGAATATGACATGATTAAAATAATTGTATCCAATGCATCTGAGTTAAGATTGACCTGGGTCTATATATACAGATGCCTAGCAGCTATTGGGTAGTTTCTTATGTCAGACATTTCCATCACTTAATTATTTTACATGTATCCTACCAGACAAGACAATAAGATTTATTTCAGAATTACAGGCCTCACGATGCTGAGTACATATATACAGAATCTTAACAAATTTTGCACTATGAGACAACTAATGATGTTGTGTTATCTGTACACTTGTAGACCTACATGTCTTGTGGTGTTCCTACTGACTAACCATGCTAACCAGTGCTGTGTTTGTCATTCAGGGCGGTGACGGATCCTAGGGATGGTAAGCGAGTGGCGCTGAAGAAGATGCCCAACGTCTTCCAGAACCTCATCTCCTGCAAGCGTGTCTACCGAGAACTCCGCATGCTTTGCCACTTCCGACACGATAACGTAAGTTGACTTACATGACACTAGTTTACAAAACAGCGACAACATTCATGACAAGTTGACGCTCTGGCACAACATACATGACACAAGTTGACACTCTTTAGACATTCAAATTACCACAAATGGAATAAATGTAGAATGATCTTAACAATATTTCCTTTATTTCAGGTTTTATCCTCATTAGATATACTACAGCCACCACATATAGACTTCTTCCAGGAAATGTATCCTTTTGAACTTGCTGTGAATATCTGAACAAAGACATGGATATATTACATTACGGCCACTCTAGTGAAGTAGAACAATAAGCCAACTAGTCCTATAGTAAACCTGGTCACGAGATTACGAAATGTTAAATGAGTTCAAACTTGTGCTCAACTCGAGGTTTTGTTCACACATAACCATATAAAATTCAAGCTTGAACATGAAATTGTATTCAAGAAGTTGCATAATCTCTAGGCCCAGTCTTTCTATTGCAGTTTCTCTATTGTAAGCCCAGTCTCTGTTGTAAGCCCGATATCCCTATTTGTAAGCCCAGCCTCTCTATTGTAAGGCCACTCTCTCTATTGTAAGTCTCTCTGTTGTAAGCCTGGCCTATCTATTGTAAGCCCAGTCTCTCTATTGTAAGCCCAGTCTCTCTATTGTAAGCATAGTCTCTGTTGTAAGCCCAGCATATCTATTGTAAGCCCAGTCTCTCTATTGTAAGCCCAGTCTCTCTATTGTAAGCCTAGTCTCTGTTGTAAGCCCAGCCTCTCTATTGTAAGCCCAATCTCTCTATTGTAAGCCCGATATCCCCATTGTAAGCCTGTTATCTCTATTGTAAGCCCAGTATCCCTATTGTAAGCCCGGTATCCCTATTGTAAGCCCGGTATCCCTATTGTAAGCCCGGTATCCCTATTGTAAGCCCGGACTGGACAGTAGTCAGACATGACATCACCCACAGACAGACATGGTGTATTTTAGGACGAGACATAAAGATTTGAGTCGAGAGTTTCCACATCTCACACAAAATCAATGACCTGTTTGTAATGATCATAGACTTGACGTACACGGCTGAATCTAGGTTTGGAATAACAATGCAAAGGAGTGTTTTTATGGTGTAGTAGGCATGTTTTTTATGGTGTAGTAGCACGTAGTTATACGCCAATCATCTTAGACTTTTTTGTGTGGTACCCACTGTGACGTAAAACAGTAATTCACTCATTTTGTGATAGCATGTGGAAATTTGTATAGTTCACTTTATGTGAATTATGTTTTATTTTACGGGAAAAGGCTACTTCGTTGTGCCCATTGTTGTGATAGAACTGTAAACTCTCTGATGGATCTCGTGTCAATATTGGTTGTCTCCATTTAATGTCCATTTGTTTGCCGCCTCGCTGTCAGTGTGTGCACATGTGAAGAATATGTGGGAAGTGTGTGAGATTCCCCGGCAGGTGCTAGAGCAGATATTTGCTGTCATCTTATGCAATGTAGCATTATGTAGCCTGTCCTGTGCCGTGCTCGTCAGGGCTACAGGAGTGTAGAGTGCAGGTCCTCTCCAGGGCTAGAGTGCAGCTGGGTGCTCTTGTGAGTGCAGGGAGCGGCTCTGTGCTGGGACAAACATTGCGTATTTGTATCAGTCTCCGCGCTGTTTGACCGACCTGTCTGGGGAGGTCAGAGTGAGGGGCGGGGACAGTGGGGACTGTGACGGTCTGAGCCGTCAGAGTTGATGTCCACCACGTCCAGTAGATCACGATTAATGGCTCGGACAGACTTGGGACAGACTGGACAGCAATTGTTATCCACAGTAGTGGAGGAATTGACATGCAGGATGGCTTCCATGGTAACCAGGGTCACAAGTTTAAACCACATTAATATGCTAATCCACTCTCCTGTCAACTACCACTTCTTTTATTATTGAATGGCATTTAACATCTGCTGCTTAAATGAACAGGATGTCTGCTTCCTATTGAATATAAATGTCTATCATTTACCAGAGAGGACCGATACATTAATTACATTTAATTTAAACTAAGTGACACTGACAAGTATGCATAGATAGACTGAAAACTTTAGTGATGCTATTTCCACAGTTCCTATCTACTTCCAAATTCTGTACATTATTAGTCGATTACTTTTATTACTACAGACAGAAACGGCCGTGAAAATCTGACAGTTTTTTTGTGTGGTTTTATTTTATTAAACCAGTTTAGCACAATTACCCTGGGAAAGCAACGGAGCAGCATTTGTTGTTGGACACAATAGACAGGTGCCAGCCATATAGACACGGCCACAATAATGTCCGCCCGCTCCACTGCCGCGGCATTGATAGGTGAAATCGGTCAGTTCCAGACAGACACGAGTCAATATTGACTGACCAAAATAATAAATAAATGTAGATGAACAGTAGGAGGTCAATAAGCCTATCATGAGCCCTGTCACATAATGCCAAACCAATCGGCCTATCAGGAGCCATGTAACAAGATGCCAAACCAATCAGTGAAGGTGTTGAGCAACACTGCAGTAAATAGGTCATCGATACTTGGCTCTGTGCCCTGTAGAGCTTTCTGGGTCAAGAGCTGACCTAATTGGAGAGGCTATTATGTCTGGTATTGTGGAGATGTGATTGGAATTGTGGAAATATGTCTGGTATTGTGGAATATAAGAAAGGCATGCCGGTTCTTCATTATTTTTCTCCTCTCATGTGTGAAGAGTGAAGATAGCAACAGAAGCTTATTGATAGGGATGTCCCGAGTCCTATCTCGAGGTGTTCATGGTAGGACACGAGGTGTTGATAGTAGTCGTGTAGTTGTTATGCGTTGATCATCGTACAGAAGAAGGTGCTTGCAGGTTTACTTCAATACTAAGCTCTACATGTGTTACAGGTTTACTGTAACACTAAACTCTACATTTAAAAATAATATTTTGGGAATAATTTATTTATTTTTCAGTTTTTTTCACAGGTACACGTAACATATAGCTGGTTTCCATGTAAATCATGATATGAACCAAATAATCTTGAATGAAGAAGCTCTAGGCATTAAACAAACAAACAAAAATATTGTAATTTTTTATTTTGCCTTACTTCACACATGTTGATTTATTGCTAAGTGCATTTAGATCAAACTGAATATGTTGATATATCTGAGAGAGAAGGAAGTTTGACATGAATGTGCTTGTATAGACACTATAGGATTACCACTGACATGATTAAAACGTAGGAATGTATTCATTACCAGCTGTCACAGTACAGCCTTCACACTCGTGTCCGCTTTCCTCCGTGTGTATGTGCTGTGGTTGTATGTGACACGGACCCTGCCCCAGGAAAGCTGAAACAGATTGATTTACAAAGAGGGAGTTCGGCATTAGGCTTGTGAAGACATGTACAGTGTGTGCACTGGGTCCGTTGCCGAGTAACTCAAGTCAGGGCATTGTTGCGCTTTGACTAATGGCAAGCTCGTAATTAGTGTGCCGTTGTCGTGGTGGTCGTATGTCAGGTGTGGGGTATAAGGTCCTATGTCAACAACTTGGACACAAACAATACATTGTAAATATTCCAAGAGATTAATGCTTGTTCAAGTCCAGCTGAAAGAAGGAAGACATTTGAATTAATTCTGTTGATCAATGATGAACTTTCTTATCCATGGCCATCACTTAAAGGTGAAAGATTCCCGCTGTGACATTAACCTTCTCCCTGCTGAATAAGGCACACAACAGGTTCTTTAGGGCATCTTCAGTTGCTTTCAGCATGGAGAGGGTTAAACACCAATCAATCGCCAACTCTTGTCCATGATGGTGACATTAGCCACAGTTTTCTGTTTCATTATCTCCAGTGTCGCATATATTTAAGACATCTATATTTAAGACATCTATTTTTAAGACATCTATATTTAAGACATCTATTTTTAAGACACCTAGATTTAAGACATTTAGATTTAAGACATCTAGTCTTAATTTAAGACATCTAGATTTAAGACATCTATATTTAAGACATCTAGATTTATTTCTACTAGATGTCTGTTATTATTAACCCTTTATCTGCTGGATCAGGCACACAGACAGACATCTGCTGTTGTCACCAGCATGGGGGGGGGAGTTAAAAGTGTAAAATGTCAAGTACTCTTACATTATATAAATTAACTATGAAAATATGTATTAATCTATGACGTAGAAATGCTACTTGTTGCAATATGAGTTGTCATGGTTACTGTTCCTTGACCAGTGGTCAGCTATGTAGTAACGGAATTGCTCCAGAGTGACCTCCACAAGATCATAGTGTCGCCCCAGCCACTGACCGCAGACCACGTCAAGGTCTTTCTCTACCAAATACTCCGAGGTAAGTCTGCATCTCGGTGGCGGTCAGTTATTACGTTAATTTCAACCACTGACGCAATTAGTTCAATTTAGGATCTGTCATTAATTCCTGCATAAGCTACTGTATACTGTCGCAGCAGTCGATGCGCTCTGCTATTGTCAGAACATGCAGATCTTCAATCCTCATACTATATCTGTTTTCACTTATTTTGAAAATCCGTTTACCCTATTTTTCCATAGTAATACTATATTCTTTGTCCGGTCTCAATTTCACTTGTGTTAATACATTTTTATTAGTTTTTCTTGTGCATAATTTCACCGATTATTTTCCCCTTGCAACCAGCAACATTTTCATTTTCATCTCATTACAAATTCCATTTCCTGTCTGACTCTGCATGACCTCCGAGTGATGGATTACAGACTGAAAAAATGAATGAATCGAGTAATTGCTTTGAGGAAAAAATAATTAAGTTAAAATTCAATAATGAATCTAATGTAATCACAAGGATATCAAGTGAACCCATGCTTCGGTCCAACTAAAACCGGTCGTTGAACAAAGCTTAGATCAAAATCTAGTGCCCAATCAAATCACAGGGATGTCAAGTGACAACATGATTCACTTCAACTACCGCAGGCCCTCAAGCAAAGCTGAGATCAATTTTTCATGACTACAAGTAGGCTACTAGTGATTGGCCAGAGGCAATGTACTGCTTTCCTATAGACTAACTCCAATGTAAATAATTGTGTGTTGTCCTAGGAACATGCAGACTAATATTAAGAGTTAGGATAGCTTCAGTGTTATAGTGAGGATTGTCACAGAATCAGCAGACACTTGTATATCCCTAGAATCACTGTGTGTTTTTTTTTCATATATCCACATGATTTAGTAGACCTAAATGATGTTATCTGTTTAACTATTACATGTTGAAATGGTTGATTGTTTCAGGTTTAAAGTACCTCCACTCAGCCAGGGTATTGCACCGGGACATCAAACCTGGAAATCTGCTTGTAAATAGTAACTGCTGCTTAAAGGTAATTTAAATTTTTTTAAATTATCAATGTCTAACATTGTACTTTCTTCAACCAGACATATTCCTTATGTCAGGAAACAACGAAATCCATGATTACTTGCCAGGAGCTGTGAATTTCATTACAAAATACAATCAGTCTGACTTTTTACATTTTGTCCATGTTCAGATCTATGACTTATACCCGTGTTCAGATCTATCACTTTTACCCATGTTCAGATCTGTGACTTTTACCCATGTTCATATCTATGACTTTTACCCATGTTCAGATCTGTGACTTTTACCCATGTTCAGATCTGTGACTTTTACCCATGTTCAGATCTATTACTTTTACCCATGTTCAGATCTGTGACTTTTACCCGTGTTCAGATCTATTACTTTTATCCGTGTTCAGTTGTCCATGTGTTTAGATCTATGAATTTTCCACGTGTTCAGATCTGTGACTTTGGCCTGGCACGTATCGAGGAGCCGGAGGAGAGTATCCACATGACGCAGGAGGTGGTCACTCAGTACTACCGCCCCCCAGAGATCCTCATGGGCGCCAAGCACTACTCCTCCGCCGTCGACATCTGGTCCGTCGGCTGTATATTTGCCGAACTTCTCTCCAGGCGGATCCTCTTCCAGGCCCAGAGCCCTATCCAACAGGTGAGTCGGGGGGAGACACCGGGGGGGGGGGGGGATAATGTTGCTGACGGCGGGATGTTAGCGACTCCGATGATGACACAGTATGGATGGCAGTACAATGTCTTTTAGGCTCGGAGCTTGATCAAACGGGGAGGGAGACTGTTGCTGACGGCGGGAGGTTAGCGACTCCGAGGATGACAGAGTATGGATGGCAG
>JAUTBV010090177.1:0-18690 GCA_032361325.1 Lepetodrilus fucensis | reverse complement strand
CTCTCTCTCTCTCTCTCTCTCTCTCTCTCTCTCTCTCTCTCTCTCTCTCTCTCTCTCTCTCTCTCTCTCTCTCCCTGGCTATCAGTATCGATATTGCGTTACCTACAACCTTCTAAATGACAGTACATTGCAATAACCAGAAGAAATCGGATGTTCATCCTAACAATTAAGCAATGTCGTAGCAGTGCTATTGTAATTAGTTAACATATCACTTGAACCTTTCACAGCCTACATAGGCCTATGTAATGCTTTGTTGATAGAATTAGGTATCACATTGCATGTTCAGTACATTTAAACTCTTCACATAAAATTGAAATTACGAGATGCTTATTAGCATTTATCTCTATTGGAAGACAGCAGATATCTTAATTATAATTGGACGACTTCACATTACACATGTTAATTGATTCTTCAAAGGTTGGACTTGATAGTTCGAATAAAAACATATCAATCCGTATATTATAGTGCCTGTATATCATATAAATGTATGCTTGTTTATCAAACGTCATTTGGGATAAATTATTGCATTACTGTCCATGGTGCATTATCATCACTTGTTTGTATTTTCTAATATCCGCAATCCCAAGGCTGTTGTAGTTATACAAGTATGGCATAGGAGATAGACATGCTTCCTGTTGATTCCAGTTCTGTTTCCAATCAGGTTGATCATGTTAATTTATCAACAAGAATGGCCGCCTATATCCACGAAGTGAGTGACATATCATATAATTCATTTCCTGCGTTCCTCATCATAATGCCTAACTAGGAGCTAGCAACAGCTAGATAGAACGTACTCGTAGATCCAGTCAATAGGTCATTTAATGAGTTGTATTATTATGCTGTTCCACGGATAACGCAGAAGCATATACCAGAATTAATCATACCAGACATACATTCAGTTGCAGCTTAGGGGAGGAGGAAACCAGCAACATCCGTAGTGCTGAATGTTGCAGTAGACCTGCCAACACCGGCTGGTACTAACACTAACACACCAAGGATGATAACTGCATTGCCACCCTAACGATACGCGTATCCTATCAATATCGCATCAGAATTGTAACTTTCGCGAACATTGATGGCGGGATTTGAAATCGGAAGTTTTGGCTCCGACGTCCAAACGTTCTACCAGTGAGCTAATAGTAATAGTAGTAGTAATAGTAGTAGTACTAGTAGTAATAGTAGTAGTAGTAGTAGTAGTAGTAGAGAAGCGGCAGCAGTAGTAGTATTATTGGTATCACATGAGCAAGCCAACGGTAAATCAATAGGCTATGAACCTCTAAATTATTTTTCCTCATTGTCAAACATGATTAGCATATTATTGATAAAATACCAGACATTCGTCAAACGATGAAAGGGGTACTAGACATGCTCGCCTTTCAAACATTCCGAGATTTCTGCCAAATAGAAAGCGAGTATTATGACGCTACTTATATCGTTCCATCGTTTGTAGCTTGATTTCCCTGCGGATAGACATTACAAGAATTTTAGAGGGTTGCGAACATAGTTTAGTCTTATGCCATCGCTGAGGCGATATATGTATGCCATCTATACAATGCATCTAGTTTTGCCCATCAACAATCCAGCCATGAAGTAACATTAGTTGCTTGAATTTTTCCGTAGTATTGCTACAGATCAGATATCTGGGCCTGTATTCTCTAAACTGTGTAAGTCCTAAGAAGTTCGTAAGAACGTTATGATATTTTGTTGTATTATCGCAATAAGTATATCATTCCACGCTTTCCTTCGGTAGTCAGTGCCTATTTTCTAAGCAGATCGATTTACCTAGTTACATTTCTATTATTATGTCTACAAATTACTATTTCCAATTTAAAATATGAGTCGTACTACCGTGTTTCAGATTTTTCGTAAATAGATCTCAGGAATTGCATAGCTAGGACTTTCAAGTTCTCCATTAATCATACAACATTCAACTATCATCCCATACAATCGTACCCATACAACTGGACGTTATCCATCGTTAAAAAAGGCACGTGCCTAGGTGTACATTGTTAACGCGGGTATTATCAACATATCCATATGAAATTCTTAGCCTAAGAACAGTTAGTACCCATACTATAAGTATAGTTAACAATTGTTCTTAATCTAAGAAGTTCATAAGAACTTTTCGAGAATAGGCCCCCTGATACTAGTATATATTAGTAACTAAGAAATATCTATACAGAATCGTTGCAAATTGACACAAATGCATTTTTGTCCCGTGAGAATTGGGAGTATTATCAAACAGGATTGTCTGGGCATTCATCAAGTCCTAGAATTCTATTGTAATTCAACGGCAAAGTGACTTATCCTAGATCAGTAATCTCTAGAGCAACGGCCGTCTCCATTCTTTGTCCACACGGATGCCATGACTAATCTACAACTGTTGATGAATCCGTTCACCATTGCATTCAGTATGTCTCCTGAGAAGAATACATAAGACTATTGGTAGTAGCACGTCTTGTCTGTTGTTTACTTGTGTACATTAGTATATGTTTCTGAAAAGAACTCCGTAAGAGTTAGCATGTTTATATACAGTTCCGCGTCCTATAAAGTTTATCATGCTTAGTTACTACTCCATAGCTGACATTAGTATATAAGAAGGCTGTTATAAAATATACTATTTTGCGAATAATTCTTGTCACCCCTAAGTTATTTATTTAAATACCACTCTAGCTTCAATTATATTAGGTATCCGGAAATATGAAATAAGTTAGTTGGGTGTAATGTTACTCTATTTCTTTTCTATTTTAATATTTCCAAAATACAAAAAAAACTTAATAACTTAATAACGGAAATTATCAATTCTGAGGACATCTTTTAGTATTTCTGTTTACCTATAAAGACTATAGGACGATTACAATATTGAATCACGTATTCTTCAGAACTTCTGCAGCAATAAATTGAATTCGCGAGGTTTTCCTTTGAAAATAGAATAAGGAAGGAATACAACCATAAGTCCTCAATACATCCAATCATTGCGAACATTGAATTTTAGCATTTTTGAGATGAGAATACAAATGCTAAATAGTAGTCTGATAATCATTTATTATGTCAACCACTTCAGTATGGCTTCTGGTGAGGGGCTTTGACATACGTCTTTACAGCCCCACCCCCACCCCCAGTATACAACGAACACAACGAATGCGAAATGTGAATTTCCCCAGTACTGGTATGGTGACGTGTCTACCCTGAACAGATTCATGTCTATCAAAAGACACTTACACGTTGCAGACAACAAATATCTTGCTAGCGGAAACAAACTCATAAATCTCACTCCTTTGTTTGACTTACTCAACGAGAAGCTGGTTCAGTTTGGGATGTTTCGTGGTCGCTTGAGTTCGCATGTGGTCTTTAGAATGACAGATGTCACTGAAGCAAACTCCTCACCCCATCGTCATAAACTTTATTTCGACAACTTCTTCACGATCCACGGCTTGATGACGGATCCGGCAGGGAGAGGCATCTGTGTAGCACGGACTGTGCGAGAAAAACGGTACAGCGGGCCCTGGAAAGTCGATGGTCAACACGAAGGGTTTGAAGAACATGGAGAGGGGATCCTATGACTTCGGAAGTAATGACACTGTTGTTGTTGCTAAGTGGATTGTCAATTGCTAGTAATTGGCAAAGCCACCAACATCCAGGTGGTGTTCCATTGACAGTCTTGGACGCACATTCTAGACAGATAAGTCCAGGACAACCCATACAGTTAATGGAACAGCCCGTGTAGTCCATTCACAGGAAGTAGAGGGCCAAGGCAAATATTGTTGCAGTTTGTGTTCGTGCTGCTGAATGGTCTACACCACCTCTTGAGTGTGGACAGATTTGACACGTCTTGGACACACCTGTTCCGTATTCCATTCATGTCCAGGATACACAGGCTTGTCCAAGAGAGTCAATGGAACAGCCCCCCTAGTCATAGTCCAAAGGCAAGCCCGTGGACTGGGTCAACAAGAAGTCAGGCAACCAAACCTGGTTTCTTCTTAAATAGAACATAGGACATAGCTGGTGTAGACCTGTATGACAGTGTGGAGCGTACCGTCCCACCATTCGCGGAACGTAATGGTACTGGCCCCTGGTTATGCATGCCATCAACACGTCTGTTGTATCAGCATGGAGATTGCTATGCGCTATGAATGAAACCAATATGTCACATTTGGACTTCAGACGTGATGTCACATTGTGCCTCATCAAGCTGTCGCAGAAATAAACTTTCATATCTATATATTTCCATAATGCTTTACAAATTGATATTTAACCCTTTCCCTGCTGGAGGCAAACGGAGATGCAATAAAGAGCAGTACCTGTGCTTAATCCAGGAGGGAAATGGTTGCATACGTTAATTGTTGTTGAAATGAATAGTCAGGTACTATACCAATTAGCATTACACAAATGTATACATACTGTATAAATCCATATGAAAACCAACTATATACAGTAGACATTCAATAATGGAACCATTATACCATTGCAAATTTGTCTTTGTAGACGACCTCCTCGTTTGGTGCCATTACAAAGAGCAAGTAGCATCAAAGTAATGCAGATATTATATTCATTCATGTGTGATCTTTGGCCTAGCCAGTATTACGGAGCAATTGCCATGAAACCAATCCGTGCTGTTCTAGTTGATGCCCATAGAAAGATGACGCCATGATATGAAGGCAGATTTAGACAACAAAACGCAACGTGCTCTCAACAATGCCCCAGTTGCCTGCAAGTAAGAGGCAATCAATAAGAACCTAATTGTCGTCATACTTTCGTGCTATCAAGGGGATAGTTAATATAATATGTATCGCATTGGACCATCTTGTGGTTATGCATTCTCAGAATATGTTAACGATAAATAGAGTGATTTAATGAACGATAACTTATCTACGCTACAGAACGACCGTAGCACTACGTAAATCGTAACTATGCTGTCATGTATTGTTCGGTATACAGAGTGAAGGTTCTTATAGTGCTATGATCGAATGTGTAATTATCGTATTTGATATCTCGAGATGCTCATGATTTTCAAAGTGACAATAATGATTTCCCACATATATTCGATTGCATCGAGATAATTATGGCTTTAATAATTTCCAACCAATTATTTGATATTTTTTGTAATTACCAGAAGTTATATGATTGTCTAACTGTAATTCCGAATAATACTACGGACACATCGCGCTAGCCATATAATTATTTTTACGCTAGCATAATGGAGACCATTTAGAATACAATCACTAGAAATTAGCCGTGAACAGTTGCATGCAGTGTCTTCAATATTTAATAGGAAACTAGGATCGTAATTACTATATAGGACGGTTTGTTATTAAACAAACACGATGTGTACTGTAAGTTAAACAAGCGGTTTCATTTACCATCGTGATAATAATGTATATCATGTCATTGATGAATCATTTGGCTGAAGAGTAATAATTGAGAACCATTCATGTACAAGAATGGACCTTGCATGAAGGCATCTATCACCAGAAACAAACAATAATCATCGCAATACGTGTCTAGGGTAAACAGTAAAATGAAGTTATTTCGATTCTTCTAAGTAGAAAATGTCAAGCATTGAAAAGGGAACTGAGAGAAACTTTGAAAGTGAGTGGGAAGATTAAATGTGCTGTAGATACCAGTATACAGAATAGTATTTGAAGCCGTGCCTAGCTGTATATCCAGCCGCGCGTTACGTGCGTATACATCCGAGACTCTTCATATACGACAGATTTGGAATCACTTCATTTTCATGTGGAACACTATTGTGTTTATATCATAATGAAATACAAGTTTCAATATATATTTTTTAACGGAAGCAGAGTCAATATAATACAATTGTATTCAGATAGTGCAAAGCATTATATAGTATTGTTTTTATATAGTGTATAGTTGATAGTTAAGCCTCTCCCTGCTGGAGGCATATAGTTAGGGCATCTATGAAATATTAGATATATTAATTACGCATATATACATTATATAGTAGTTTATTGCAAGCATATAGCATTTTCTGAATTTGTGTTTTACTTATTAGCGACAGTTATTCAGATGCAATGGTTATTGTAGGATGATAACCCTCTACAACCGAGTAGTATGACATATTCACCATGGTAGACTATGACGGATACAGATTACCAATGATGGCAACAGTACAATAAATATACGGAGACCTTTTTACCTCCCACGAACTCCCTCGCATGCTTAACTTATCCGCGTTGGAAAAAGCCGGTTCCATGGTGAGATTCGAACCACGACCTTCACACGTGAGGTCTGACACACTCCCACCCACTTACCCAACATAATCTGGGCTAATCGTGCATGTTTTGTAACGAGCAAAAAAAAAAGACAATGAGGCTATTAACTTTCAATCAAGGCGAATCGCTGGAAATAACTGAAATTTAATCAGTGAAATAGACATAAGGTCTCTTCAATAGATTTTTATAATTAGCGAGTTATATATAATTCAAGAAGACTTTTACATTGACCCCACAACTTCGAAGTAATAGTTAATGTGAAGCAATAGAATATTTATTGCGTGTTAATGTTTGCGAAACTCTACCAAACGTGTTTTATCACTCGACATTTAAATAATCCCGGATCTCTATATGACGTATATATGTGTATACGTTACTATTACTAGATTAAATTATACGTAAATGAAATAATGTTTCTGAAATATTATCATTGTCTTGCTTATCTAAGTTAAATAACTGCGTATGTTCCGTCATGTTACATGCAATACGACTATTGATGAGATAAGCATTACTTATAATATATCCCTATTAAGGTGTGTCAATGCTGTTTTGTTACATGTTTTTGTTGCTGTCCTGCTGTTTACGACTCGGAGATCTGATTGCGAACCTTTAATGGCTTCACTGTTACGAGTAGGGTATTGTGTATGGTAGATAGCTACATATAGGTACGTTTCTTTTGCTGCCATCATTGTTACATTTTCTCGAATTTATTTTATTACATATTCAAGCTAGGGACTGAACATGGCTATAATTCAGAGGGGCGACGTTCGAAAGAATGAACAGACAAACAGGCTGAATTTGCACGTGCGGGTATGTGAAGACGAGCATCAGCACGTGCAAATCGAGCCTTTTTACCCGTTCCTTCTTTCGAACGTCGCCCCTCTACATAAAATAATACCTACTCAAATATTTGGTGATCGTTATATAAACAGATTTTATATTACTGGTTCAATATTTTGTAATATCTATTTATATTTTGGTTAGGGCAAATGAAATAAGAAAATGAAAGGTGTTTGTTTTTCATTCCATGAAGTATTTACCGAGATAATCTACGAAATAAGGGTGTCAATGCATTTCATGCCAAACTAAGAGACCATAAAACTCTCTTAGCAGTGTATTAGCAATCTGCAAAGAGAGCGTTATGGTCTCTTAGTGGATAAGAGAGCTTCGTGAAAGGATACCCCGAGGATCAGGTCTCGTTTGAGTACGATTTCATGCTCGAGTACGATTTCATACTCGTCCAAGTTTTGTTCACAAATCCCTATCCAAAATTTGAGTTCAGCTTGAAATCATATTCCAAATAAATTTCGTAACATCGGGCAAACATCCGTAACGCTGAATGTTGCAGTAAATCTGCGCGCACAGGTTGGTACTGACAGACCAAAGATGATAAATGTATTCACACGATACAGACGGCGCGTGATAACATGGTCGTGTCAGAAAGGTAACTTTCGCGAACATTAATACCGCGTAGATTAAAATAATCGTTGGTTAGTATGCATTCTATAAAATTGGATATATGACTACTGTCATAAAGGTTGCACTATGAAAGTGTGAACAGCCCTGAATTTACCAGAAGTACAATGAACGATTAACCTAGAATGGCAGTGATCAATGTACGTCAATTGCCTGAATCTGGCACGGAAGTAGTTCCTATATGGAAAAAATGGCAAGGCACGGCATGCCATTATCAAGATAATGGCAACTGCCAGGATAGGGTATCACACAACTTTCCCATCTACTACAAGACTATATAGCGCTCCCTTAGCAATATATTATTCATATACATACTATAAGAGTACGCTATGGTCAAATAGTGAATAAGAGCACTTCATTATCCGCTCCCCACAGTATTATGTACATCTACACCATTATACATTGTGTTATTCAACTCTTGACATATTTTAATATAACATTTCAAGGGAGGCGGTTCCAAGTGCATACCGTTTATACTTGTAATTATTAATATAATCATATGACTTAAAATTTCAAAATGAATATCACATTGAATTACAATTCCTATATTGTATTTCTTAATCGGGCACCATTTCACGAAATGCTCGTATCCGCTACGGTACCAGAACACTATCGTATCAAAATATCGCTGTGTATCGGTGTACGATGCTCGCAGATCCACTATGAGACCATCACGCTCTCTTAGCTATCTGCGAGCAAGATATCTACGATAACCGCTATTGTATATGGTCTCATACGATACGAAAGCTTCGTGCAATGGTGCCCAATGATGAAGTGTCGTCACTCATACGTATTGTATTAACAATTACGAAATTCAATGTGTGTTCCGTATAAATGTATACACTTATTAATTGAATTTGCAAGGGGATCTCTTGTTCAAATTTACTCTCATATTTAGCCGAAAGGCAAAATGCCTTTAAGATTAAACCAAGTTTAATAGTTTGCAATGCATGATGTGGACAGTTTCGAGTTATTCTGTTCTGGTAAATATAAATAATGACCTATACTTATCCCTCAGCCCAAGGGATAGTGCCTACGGAAGGAATATCGCTGTCAATAAGTAATGAGCATGTGGATACATCTACTGGTACAAACATAGTTGAACATAGAATACTAAGTAGTACATTTGTTTTATATTTCCAATTTGAAAACAGGTGTATCCTATGCACCTGATAGCGGAACGGTTTACGGTGTAATGAATATGTATTGCCAATGTTCATCAAATACAACCCACAGTTGAGTATACCTGACATTAGACGGCTTGTACATCTGGCTAGAATATATCAGAACGTTATAAGACGTTGCTATAAGACTTATATTAATACCGTACTGTCTATAAATCAAAGATGTACACAATTAAATGCATGATAGGACATATTGTTTTAATTTACTTACTCTGCGATACGTATTTTTGGACGGTGATTTGACCAACTCTAATCTAGTAGACAGCTTTGTCTAAAAGCATTGACAACCAATATTTTACTGAAGGCGACCTCCAATGTTTTCTTCTACTACTTGACAAATCAGTTCAACTAATACGTCCTTATTTAAAAAAAAAAAACGTTAATAGACTCACACCACTCCCGACTGTCCCACAAATATCTTGGTCTCAGCAACTCCAGTCTTAAAGACAAGACACTAACATACTGCGGCACTAATATAACACTACGGTACAAAACTCATATTTTAGCAAGATGTCATTGTGCAACACACACTTCTCATGTGATTCACGTTTTCTCTAATGGCGTATTTATGTGTGCGTGCATGTCTAAATTAAGGGACAAACCCTTGTTTTTTTAGTCGTACCTCTGCAGTAGATTTGAGCGACTTCACCCCCAGAGTAGCCTTCTTTACTTCTGGAGAACATCATTACCGCTGTATTTGCTTCCGCACTCTAGTATTCTTCTCGCCTCCGCCTGCAATGAGAGAGATATACTTGATAGAGGATTGGCACGGAGAGGTGGAGAGTCAGCTGGCTTATCCTGGCAGCAAAGCGAGCAGGTGGTCCTCCAGCCACTTCAGCTTAACGTCTAAGAGAAGTTGGGAGTTCGTCCCCGCCCGATGGAGCCGTAATTGCCCTGAAATCTGATAGGAGGGGAAAACAAGGTCTACAATATTATATTTGGGGTGCGTTCAATAAGCACAGAGTTGAGTAAGCCGCTTAGCTAAACTGGTTACCCGTTCCATGTACGGTTCATACGACTCTTGAGACAGTGGATAGTTTGGTAAGCCGCTTGCAAGCCCTTGTGTCTTTGAACGCATCCCTGATATTCCTGATTCACTAATCTATCATATATTTAATACAGTCGATTGTAAGCATATCGTGACAACGACTCTTATCTTAAGAGTCGTTGTCACTATACTTCTCATCGTACGATTGGCTTAAATTCCAATCGAATATAGCTTCGTGGATCGGGAATCCTTTGGTATACAGAACGATCGTAGCGTTGTGATAAACGTAACTCCTTATGTCCATGCATCTAGGGTTACGACGCGAACGCTATGACAGTCCTGAGGAAAGAACACCAGAGCCCGCCTGTAGATGTGAAACAGACCTCCAACCATGGCTATAATAGACTATACCATTCCTACGGTTTGAGAGTTATTATCACTCCGTTTTGTTCAGGAGCGCCCAGTGGTCTTCAGAATGGCACCTACGACAATTTTTATTAATGGCGATTAGCATAGAGGGTTTTTTAGTAGCCAGAATCTGACAATCTCGCACATAAATTAGTATCATAGGCAAGAGTATGAGTTAATTAAATTTGTATCACAGCATTGTTCTTACTTAGTGCACTAACATGCACAATGTACCCTTATAGTTGTGTTACCTTGATTCTAATAACAATAACATCATTACCTGCAAATAAATGTAATAATACTTTAAGTAAATGCATTAATACACGGGATGACGAACATGACAGTAACTAAAACAGTAACATAATTGCATTGCACACATTACGTACGTCATTAAAACAGAAATAAACCTGTACACATTGCTAACATGGACATTGCTAGAAACGAAAATTGGCGTCAATGGTGCGAAAGAAACATGTATTTCTAACATTATTCAAATCGATTAAGTCCATTGCAAGAGCAGTGATACAATCTTTATAGCCGCGGGAAGCATCTCAACCATATCCCGCGTCTGTTGCCACCAAACAAGTAGTAACACATGCATGTGCACAGGAAATCATATTAATTCTGTGCAGTCCTTCCTGGGGGGAACGCGTACGTTTTCTTTAACTACATCTAGCTTATTGAATAACGATAATGGGGCACTTTGTTGACGCATCACCTCTCGTGGTGACAGGTGTAACGTGGAAATAACCTTACGGAAAGACAGTCGCATGAATTGACTTTTATCCGGCCTAAACACGGATATAATGTTAATAGACATCGCCGCAGAGGAAACAGTCAATTGGGACGAAAGGGATTAGGAAAGCATGGGCGCATTGGTGAGATGTCGGGGCATATTAGTTCGGTTCGTGGCATTCTGTCTTAGTTGATGGTGATACTCACTGCTGTGTTTTAGCGCTAGTCTGGAGTACAGGATTTAACTTAATGCAACGTGGTTATTAGATTGGAATTATTACTTCAGATCAGTAGAATTCTGAGACTTTGACCTAGGAGCGAAGAGGTCTGTATTTCACAAAAAGGTCGTATCGATAATCTGGGAGTTGTATGTCACTTCCTGTTATAGCAAAAGTATGGCGTACGCCCGTATTGCCCTTATAGGCCCTGGGCCCTGTTGCTCAGAACAGCGGAGAGGCCTGCTACAATTGATTGCAAGTCAAGTGTTAGTGACCCGCCACATGTGTTTACACAACACACTTCCATCGCTAGAATAGTGTTAGCGAACCAGATGGACATGAACTTTTAGCGAGTCCATAACAGTTGACTTACAACCAAGTGTAGCTACACATTGTCTGAGTAAAGGGCACCTGTGACTACGGTAAGACATTATTTTCGGTACAAACTCAAAATGTGTGTCCCAATATAAAAGCTGAGCTTGAGTATGAACTCGTATTCAGTTTCGCAATCTCGGGGCATGATGATTTCAAACTCCGCAATAATCGTAAATGGCCATATTTAAAGCAAGAATTCAGTTATTAGGTCAATGGAATATGGTCGTTCTCCTTGTGTTAATGTTTCCTTCTGGGTAATCTACTATGAAACCATATCGTTCTCGTAAGTACACGATCCCAACGTATTATTAAAAGAGCACTGGTATCGCATTCATTACAAGAACTCCGAGAAACCATTCCCATGTACATGTTAATATGTCTATCAGCCTTTGTAAATAATCTTGAAAGCGGCTCTAAATCCCATTTCAAAACAAAAATAAAATACACACACTCTCACACAGACATATAATTATGTGTGTGAGAGTGTGTGTATTTTGTTTTTCTGTGCATGTGTGTGTATATGTGTGTGTGTGTTTGTGTGTAGACAATGAAACGAAGTAGCATGAGTCATGTATAATATATCAGGACATTTATATATATAGAGAGAGAACGGGGAAATGAAAGGTGCAGTATATCTGCAATAATTAAGAAATTCGAACGGGCCATATGTCGTGTTACAATTGACATACCTCAATGACGTGTCTTTACCACTGACCAACTGTATTTACTGGCAAGCGAAAGCGCTTGGTTAAACCGTGCCTATGGTATTCCAAAGTTGCCATCGGAAATGCAGTAGTGTCAGTTTTTGCAAGGCGACGTAACATTTTCGAAAATGGTCATTCTCTTCATTTACGATTGGTCCCTTAGAACAACATAGTCTAATATTTCGTTGTATTAGCGACAGGTAACAGGAACCAATTATATCTACATTATACGTATTGAGTCGTCCTGCCCAGAGACAGCGACGTGAGTTATTAGAAACGAGGTAGACCATAGATAAAATGGAGTGACACCAATATGTGCAAATGACAGACGTAATCAGATAGGTAATAACTTGTAACATATCCATTTCATCTTGAATAAAATATGTTTAAACTTACATCTTATTCTATAGAATTTGACATTTAGGGCCTACAATATGTTTTATCGTTATTTAGAGTTGATTTCAAGAACATACTACACGACATATAGAACAATGTACAAGCAACGCCATACTATTCATAATCTGATACTTTCCATATATAGCTGACCAAACAACAAGACTTTAGTAACGATTTGAGAATTTCAGGGAGTAGAGGTGGAGAAAGGCAGAGGCGAAAACAAACGGAATCCGGATTGAAAGAATGCACGTATACATAAAGACCTTATCAACGGCATTATACAAGTCAAGCGCACCCATTAACGCATTGACCATGAGTTTCAGGGGATGGGAAATTATCAATATTGAAAGGAAATTCTTGTCCATCTGCTTGAGCAGGCATGTGAATACTCATACGTCTTCAAATAAAGCAGAGTTTCGTGACTACCAATGTTCAAAGCCGCCCCAGTGCTTCTAATGTTCCTTCTTGGAGTCATGCTATCACAATATTGACACTTTCCGTGCAACCATGAAACTGTACTTGATGCTCTGTTATTAAATATTCCTCGGATCATACATTATTTATATAGTTCGTACAACTATTTGACCATCAATCACATATCAGCATTGCATTGCATGGGGAAATGACTCAATTGTAGCGGTGGAACATAGCATTACGTCTATATCATCAATGATCAAAGTTGATGATTCAAAACAAATACCATTATCATTGATGATGGTGAGTGTAGTTCTCTGCCATTAAGTACGATATATCAAAAATAACCTGAGAATTATTGTTATAATCTTACGGTGTTCATAATGATTACGAAATGATTGCTATTATCTTAAGACATAAATCATGAAGATAGAATTAGTGTCAGTGCAGTTGAACGTTAATGATCTATATGAATAGGTAGCGCAAAGATCATCCTTTCACGTAACAACATAGTGTGTCAGTATCTGATACAAAAATATTGACAGAAATAGACGCACGGTAGTTAATTTAGTTGCTATTTCTAGTTATAATTAGTTTGGTTAAATTACAGTAACGTAATAAGCTAAACTTAGATAACATGTGTCACCAACCCAATTAGTCTAACCCGTAATTGTCTTATAGCTTCTTGCGACAGTCATCGTTGCATATTTAATAGCATGTAGAAAACCCTAAAATACGTTAGATTTATATATATAAATGTCTACCTATTATACGTCTACAATCAAGCTTAACCAGTAGGATAAACTCACCCAAACTGCACTCAAAGCACACCCATATCCACGGCCAAAGGTATACCTATTCAAAGCATGAAGGTCCTTGCACACCAGTGGCGAATTTCGCGGCTACAAACAAGACGATTTACCGTTCTGGGGGCCTATTCTCGAAACGTTCTTACGAACTTCTTGGCCTAAGAACAGTTCTTAACGATTCTTATAGTATGGCTACGAACTGTTCTTAGTCTAAGAAGTTCGTAATAACGTTTCTAGAATAAGCCCTTGTCCCTCGTTTCACAGAACGATCGTAACACTACGAGAGTCGTAACTCCTTATTAGCAACTCCATGACAAGGTGCAGGGGTTACTCCTCTTGTAGCGCTACGATGTGTTCTGTGGAACAGTCCCCTGGTGCCCGTTGCACGACGCTCTTGTAGGCTACAACTATTGTAACGTCAACGCTTTCTATTGTGGCGGGAGCCCAGTTACAACTATTGTAGCACTACAATAGCGTCGTGCAACGGGCACCTGATTTGTAACCTTATTATTTATCTATATAAATGCAACGACTACTTTTGATATAATCGTTCTTCGTTACCGCTGATTGTCGGGGCGATACATCGCTCGCCTCTGGTGTGTATGAACCTTAACATTACCACGCCGGTCAGTTGATTAATGTGCACTCACTCTTGCCTCTCTTCCCTCTCAACTCCCTGGGGAGTATACGGCAGTACACATTTCACAATATCCAATTAGCAATACCTTAACTTAAAGTAATCTCTTGTTTCAGTTTTTCACGGTGAGATAGATACATTCTGATCTACCTGGGGATATTCTCAGCATCATTATCGTCGTGAATGGCAGGTACAACAATAATGAACATAATCAATCACGAAAAACAGACGTAATTTTCCGTCGACCAGACAAGCATGATTCTTCCACCTTTAAATATATTGACGTCAACTACAGCACGTTACAACTAGTTAGAGGGTATACTGTTATCTGTTTTAATTATTTGTCGGAAGAGATCATTATAATAATATAATGCAGAGGCGTAGATAATAGTATTGTTTTTAAAACAATATTTATTTAGATAATATGAAGGTTATTAATCATTTATAGTATTGGTGGGTTACCTGTTCGGTTTAAACGTTGATATTGATATGCACCGTAAATGACGTTGAATTGTTATTCTTTTTTTTTTAAATTGGAGTTTAAAGGCATAATATGACAGTTGATAGATCTGTATAATGGATAAACAAATTTCGATCTGAGACTAATTACGCTTGATGAATCCACCCAAATTTTTTTATTTGCTGATGTACTTAATCCCTAGTACTCAATAGTTATAAAACTATTAATATTTTATATGAATACATGTATATGGAACGTTCCGTAATTATCTTGTCTGTGATGCATCAACCGATCTATGAAGGAATTGCAATCAAACGTTGCTGTTGCGTGTTATATGTTTAAGTCTTATACCACTGTTCATGTACATCCAGTATTACAAAATATAACAAGATTAAAAGTCCTGAAAAATATCGATATTTCAGTGCTATATGTGTCGACAATATTCCCCAAGGCCAATAGATAAATATACATATAAAAATATGAACACAAAAATGTCAAATATAATTAAGTAGGAACAAAGCATGTTGACATTGTATAGTAGTACTATTAATACTCATTTGTCAATCACATCCAACGTGGAACATTCCTTTTAATATTATCAATGAATGAAGTTCTGTAGGCGAGGGAGTTGTTTTGTGTCGTCAATGACTCATCATTGCCTTGCACTTCTATACAAAATAGTTTACTATTCTTAGTACTTAGTGCATAGTTAGTAGTGAGTGTTGCTTGAAAGGGATAACGACAGTTCGATGTGGGTGGATGCGTCGTGTACTAGAACATTTAGACGTTTGCCATTCAACTTGAATTGAACTTCTATTCGTGGGAGAAACCTTTTTTGTTGAAAGTATACGTTGTCATCTATTAGCACGTGTGTACTTGCATGCTATAGAATGTTCATTGACCTAGTGTCACCAAGATCGCATCCATAATTATTGTAATGATGCATAGCTATGTTCGAGCCCTACGTATCAGTTGTAATTAGTGTATGTATGTATACAGCGGTATATGCATACTAATCTATGTAATACTTATATTTAATTCCAATGGTCGTCTTATTGTCTGTTACTTTCTCATTACACTTGTGTTTACATACATGACTTGTATTTGTTTCACGTGTAAAGTTAGATATGTTTCGCTATTTGTATGCCTTTTGTTTTATTTATTTTGTATTTGGTCATGTTTTTCATCTATAAATTGAAACAAAAAATGTATAATATAAATGAATGAATGAATTGTCTTTATTTCCTCCAATGGAGAGTATACATGCCAAGACATGTATGTTAACAGTTACTCAGAAACACATTAGATATATAGTAGTCAGTTGCATTTAAACAATAGCGCATTCCTCATATATAAAATTCCATCCTGGTCTATTTAGAACATTTCTAGCAAAACACGGGGCAAAACAATGTATATGTCAAGTACCTCTGACCAGCATCTTAAAGCCTACGGTTGGCCTACCGGTGAACCCTTTAGCCATGTATACAGCAGCGGAACGAGGAACTTCCGGTTGGATTCGATGAAAGGCTACGGACGCACAGTGGAACTTTGACTGAACGCAGTATGTCTAATAAACCAATTACGATAAACTCGATGTACAGATATTGTGGGGTTTTAGAATCGTCGGTCGAAATATGATTTACTAGTAGACCGTCCTTGCTAATTAGCTGAGAAAGTTCAATCGCCAAGTGACGACCATGAGGACGGGTTAGAAGCTAACAGCTATACTAATCATATATTGAAGAGGGCGAGGGTGAGACTGATTTGACACAGTGTGGCTCGGTGACAAGACCGCCGAAGAAGGTATATAATTGTGTCTGCTTGATCCATCATATCGTTCAAACTAGGAGCTCCAATCTAAAGCAGACCAGCAATTGAAGGCGATGAGAGTAATTATGTAGATCGAACACACCTGCGTGCGTCACGTTTGAGAAAAGTGTTTGCCTAGATTTAGTTTTTGTTCGTGTGAAATGTTTGTTCGTATGCAATTGTTATATGAACAAGATATGTACTTCATTTATTGTATTTATTTATGTATTTATTGTATTGTACTAACACCTACTTATAAGAGCACACTATAATACAATTAGTCTGAAAAGTATCTTTAATTATTGAAATAAGATAGTTGATAGTCTGAAGAGTTTTCTTGCAGCTTATTTATTGTTGTATGATATTATCATTAAAACAAGATATGCAATGTATTATGCTATCCAATACAATTATATAGCAATTCCTGTAGCTAGTGCAACGTAATGTTATGGTAGTGAGTATGTCTTAATTTACTGAAGTAACAAGTGTCTGATTTGAGAAAAGAGTCAATGTCGATGTATGTTATTTTCCTTATTAAATTCAACAAAATAGTCCATGCATTATTTCATGAATGACAAAACCATTACAAAACCAATGACAAAACTATACGAATACAATGTAATATAGCAAGTCTTAAATATGACTTTACTTAAAGAAAAAAATACAATTATTTGAGAAAGGGGTTATCTAGGATTTGTATTTTGGCATGAAATTGCCATTTGAACGAAAGCTGCAAGACAAGATTGTATCCAATACCAGTAGCATTGTGATAGCTAACATAAATATAAGATGCGCTAAAAGTTAATTTATTTGACTAAAAGTACGTGTTATTATAATTGTGTAGTTGAGGGATTGATAATAAAGCAAAATACATTCAGTTCCATAGACATTATTTTCTCAGAAAAATACTGTATTTTCTAGATATAATACGAGTATTATCATTCCAACGTTCCTATGTGCCTACGTAACAATTAGTAATGAATATATTAAATTATAAGTATTAACACATTATACATTACCGACATACTAATCTAATGAAAATGTTCTCTCAGTGGTTCCTATAGACACCAACTGTTTCAAACTGTGGAGGAAGATTAAGTAGCAACCTAGCCTACGAACTACAATTCGACATTACGTTTATAATTAATCAGAAATTGC
The DNA here is from genome assembly GCA_032361325.1 of Lepetodrilus fucensis. Lineage (NCBI taxonomy): Eukaryota > Metazoa > Mollusca > Gastropoda > Lepetellida > Lepetodrilidae > Lepetodrilus > Lepetodrilus fucensis. Next base: position 683 of record JAUTBV010090177.1, on the reverse strand, counting down.
AGCGCAAAACTTCTTAATTCACAGACGCATAACTCCTATTATAACAACCACAATTTGATACGGCTAACAGTAAAGGGAGGTACTGTTTGATATGACCAGACCTGTCTGAACTCATAGACGATTATTAAGTTAGTTCGTTTCTCCGCTGGTCCCCGAAGAGCACCCACGCTAATCTGCAATATCTGCTGGGTAGAGGCATTCAAGCACTTTTATTTACCATGGGTTAGTCAGGGCTCCGTTGACCTACTCCAAATTAGCGACAGAGATAACATTAATATGAGGTAATGGCCTTGCACTGTCTAGATATATATATCTATTCATGGTCAAGGATGGAGGAACGTCATGATAATCATATATCTCCCCCTCTCTCTCTTTCTCTCTCCCAGTCTGTGTATCTCTCTCTCTCCTCTCTCTGTCCCCCTTTCTCTCTCTCCCTATTTATCTCTGTTGTGTAATTCCGTGTTTTCTCTCTCTCTCTCTCTCTCTCTATCTCTCTGTGTCTGTGTTTCTCTATCTTTACCTCTTTATCTCTATTTTCTCTCTTTGTCTGTCTGTCTCTTTCTTACTCTCTACCTCTCTATATGTATATCTCTCCATCCCTCCATTCATCCCTCCTCTCTCTATGTCGGTCTCTGTGTGTGTGTGTGTCTCTCTCTCTCTCTCTCTCTCTCTCTATATATATA
>JAUTBV010090166.1:0-18695 GCA_032361325.1 Lepetodrilus fucensis | reverse complement strand
AATTTAGATACAATCTTCAACAGTTCGTGCGTAGCCCGCTTCGAACCTTAATACCCCGAAAACCGGTAACTCGATGGTACTCCTATCTATTCCATGAGTTTTTATAACCGTATACATGTAACATCAATCACAAAATCAAAATTAGAACAATTATAAATAAAAAACAAAGACCTTACAACACGCATTTATTTTCCACACTCAGATGAGCATGAATACCTGTGGTGTATTACCTCAAATATCAAAGGATGGTATCCATAATATCCAGGATTCTTAAGTATCCCTTTCATGGGCTTGTTCCAAGAATGCCACTCTTGTCTTGGTTCGTAGTGTACCTGCACTCTAGTCTGAGGCTCGGATCTAGATCTAGTCTGTGGTGGATACCGAGATCTATTCTGAGGTGCAGATCGAGATCTGGTCTGAGGTCCGGGAACAGGTCTAGAGTATCTCACTTGTTGTGACGACTCTTGGGTATTACTCCGAGGTTTAGATCGAGGCGCATCTTGGCGGGTAGACTGACGTCCTCGAGGTTTAGATCTAGCTGGGTCTTGAGAGTTAGTCTGAGATCTTGTCTGAGACCTAGCCTGAGATCTTGTCTGAGACCTACCCTGAGACTTGGTCTGAGATTTCGGCTGGGGTTTGCAGGACGCAGGACGAGGTTGAGGAGTCGGCGACTGAGAACAGTAAAACTCGTAGTCACTCGGTTCCAACCTCCTCGCCCCTTTCGGTCTCCGATTTCCCAGACATCGCAGGATGGAATCTCTCATTCTAGTAGCCACGACTGGAGATTGTGGAACCAAACACGGCTAATCTTCCACACACACCTGGCAGTGTTGACATTGTGCTGTCCTCCATGTGTCCCTGCTCATCCCGTGTCAACAGTCCCGTCAACAGTTTCGTCATCCGCACGTCCACTCACACTTGTTGGCGGAAACGATGCACACTTTACACCAGGCTTCCCTCCTGTGTGGCTTCCCTTGTGCAGTCCTTGTATACACAGGTAGCATAGTACACGACTCCATTAAGTACACTGTCGGCGCTAGAACACAGGGACTGGTAATCCATGGTATATATTTCAACTTGCATGTATCAGTGTATGCTGTGCAGGATATGTCCATTATATTTACACATCATAAATCCTGACTGAATGTAACATTTTTATTAACCAACTTGATTCATGATTTTTTTTTTCTTTCCATGCAGTGTTCCTTTAAGTGGTTGTAATTTGAACCTTCGGGTGACCGTATTGCACATGCAAATTGACCACAATGTCACCGTGATCTTCCGTGAATGAAACTCATGCCTGTACTGCTAGGTCACGTAGGTATCCAGGTTCAGATAGAGCACTATGGGGGTCCTAAAGAACAGAGGTATACCTGTCTACAGCCACTTGTCTATCTGTTCACGTATCTACCTGTCCACAGCCATATATCTACGACCATATAATCTACCTGTTCCTGACCATATCTAGTACTAGTAGTAGTACCTGTATGTCTATTGATCATCTGTGTCCTCTGTAACCGTAAGTGTCCATCAGCTGTCAATTAATTTAATCCAATTCCTCACAGAATATTATAAAAATAAATCTGCATTTTTCAAAATCCATACTACTCAATATTTGAAAATGCAAGTCTCCACAGCTTCACTATTAATTAAATACATCCCTTCCATTTTTTCCCCACTGCTTGAATGTGTTTTGGAATGAAGGGCATTCAAAGATGAGTCATGGAAATTAAATATCACATGCTCTGTGTTATAGGGGCCAGTATTAGGGGTCGAGTATTAGAACTACTGCGAGTCTGACTCACAAGCCGATAGCCTTCTTAATACAAATGGTTAATAAATCATTTCTCCAATCCATCACCCCCGATATCACAAAGTAATTGGATCCTGTAGAGCATCTTCTAAACACTTCAATAGCAACTGGCTATCTGGCTATCTGGCTCATCAATGTTCGCCACCATCAGTCACGGCAATGGTTATAATATAATCCACTGCCTGCTGTCGTAGCCACTGCCGATGTGCTGCTCCGAGTGAAGGAAGACATACTTTTCCCCCTTTAGCTGTGACGTATCACCACGAGGGTTATGTGTATCAATTCAGAGTGTACACAAGCAAGACATGTTTGAGATGTGGCTATCTGCTCGTTGATGTAACGGTAAAAGTTCCTGTTATGTCTGATTCTCCAGACATTACGTTTCCATGTTCGAGTCCAGTGATGAAGATGTTCCTTGTAGTAAGCTAGTGGACACTTGTAGGAAGACTACAGACAGGAATTTATAGCCACCGACATAGGAGTTAGTATGGAGGAGACTAATGGAGGTTAGTATGAAGGTGATCCCAGTTGCATGGCAAACATGTGACAATGTCAACAAGTCAACACCATCACTCAACTGTCACTCATCTATCAATGTGGCCAAACACACACACAAATACATATCACACAGGTCAGCACAATTCATTAGGATCTGTCTGTCAACTTCATAAAATTTCCGATAAAAAAAAAATAAAAAAAAATAAAAATTCCTATTTATGAATTAACATGATCCCAGGAAAAAACGGATATTATCTCAGAAAAACTTGACCCAAATCACAATAAATCTCTTCTCTTCCAGTTTTAAAGTGATGACAATTCCAAGTGTATCCAGCTGCTACTTCTCAGCCTAAACTTATGATGGAAATGGTCCCATTGATTTCAAATTATCACCATTTCCAGTTTTCTGCCAAGCGGTGAATCACAACGTCAATCTGGTCCAATCTCCAACGTCAATCTCCGTGTAGAATGGCCACAGTGCCAGGACGGAGTGGACGGAGTGGACTTAGTGGCGGTCACTGGAGTAGCACAGAGAAGTTAACACTTTCACAGCTTCCTATTAGGATTTGTCTTCTTGACATATTTGTGTGACATGTCGCGTGAACACAAAGCTTTTCAAACTGCACAAATCTTGATTCAAAGTCTGACTGTTGTTCTTTTCTATAACTGACATGAGCCACCTGCATAATTAAAATGAGAAAATGTTAATCACCAATTTTAGCCACTTTCATAACTTTTACTTTCACTTTGAGTTAGACCATAAACAGTAACTGCAAATACATTATTAATAATGTTAATACATAATTTATTTTCATTGATCAATAAAATAAATAATTAATTTCTTAAATTGACTTAAATATATTTTTTAAGACTCTATTATTCAACCAATAACTAAATATACAATGATAAAAGTACAATTGCAATACTGAATTACTATGATTTTGTAGGGAAAATATAACTGAATTTAGACAAGATAAATAAATGTGACCTTTAGGAGTGATGAATAAACTGTCAGTAGCATACCATTAATCAATTTATCTGACAAAACCTTTATATATAGTGCTCTAGTTTTGATTCATTTACATAATACAATTCAATTGAACATGTGCCAACCAACACCAATTATTATAATAAATCAATTTTCTGCAGCAATACTCTAGGTGTGCTTGTTTGTATATCTATTTACATCTTGTATACATATACTTTTCTTTCAAAATATACATGAAACCATTGTTCCATTAGTAAAATGTTAAATACCTCTTAAAATTAACATATCTGTTTTTGTTAAATCAATCTGTCATTAGAAATATCATTCTAAATAACAATAAAGAAACATATGCTTTAGGATACATAAATGAAGTAAAGAGTATCTGGAAAATTAATAAGCTTTCATTTGCTGTTTACAAATTTCAGTTTGAAAATCAATCCTCGGAGAAATTATCCTTCCTGTCCACATCCATCCAGGTCTTGGACTTTGTCAGATCTCTGTGTCCAAGGAATGGTTTCCATGGATACGGTAATTCCCTAGCAATAGAGCACTGACCAGAGAATCTGGCCCACTCTCAGTCTGTACTGATGTCTGCACACAAGGAACGGCTGTTATCACACAGACTGGTTGTTACATACCCTGTCTTGAAGAAATGACCATATTTAATCCTGTGCTTCCAATCTTCTGTCTCCCAATAGAAGATCACCAGAGCCGATTACAATGTGAAGTCTTCTCCTCAAGCTTGGGTCATATTTCTGAACATTATTTCTGACAAATTCTACAGAAATTAAGAATGTTCTTCAATGTTTATTCATTTACTTTACATTGGAGCCAGTCATATGAAATACGCCTCCAAATGGAACCGCAACAACTTGACTTCCTAATGCCTTGTCCATTCATGTAGTCATAATCATAATCATAATCCAGTACCTATATTAATAACCAACACAATCACAGATTACATATATCTAGTAATCAGTTTTCCGGTCACTTACACATTGAGAACATTTCCAGCAAGTTCAGAGGCATCAAACGTGTTCCAGTAAACAACCTGCGTAAATGGATTAACATTTCCGTAACCTTCGCCGGCCTTACTTAATCAGCATGCACATCCAATGTCCGTACTTGCCAGAGAGACACGAAAGAATCCTGTATCACATTATTGACACCGAGAGTCAAAGGATGACATCTCTGCTTCAGTGGCCAGTTCCCTGTGAATAGTCCCGGGGTCAGAGAGCATCACATTGGCTGTGGAGCTTGCACAGGGGGTAATCCCCTCTCAGCTGGGGCCAAAGGGAAATCCGATGCACTCCCTACGATGTAAACATCTGAAATGCGACAGCTTGGCAAGCAGGAGACAAGATCCAGTTTTTAATTACCATCTCGCCATACTCTTTGTCGTCAGAAGTGCAACTGGAAAATGACCGCGATATTGTGATGGCGATATCTAATCAAGAGGGCTTTAACAAATGCTACAGCTAGCATTGATTTAGTGACGGCATGAATTCCGATTGCCATAGGTCTCTGTCATAGGTCTCGGCATTAGTCAGATGTCTGGAGAACGATCGGACTGGTTAGCTATGACTTATGTAAACAGACCATTGTGGCTAAATGTTAGAATTAGCCAGAATTAACCCAGACGACTGAAGGCTATTTGGACGTGTGTGGCATTGAGGCTGTGTGGACAGCACTCCAGCTCATTATGGTTACATCCATGTGAATCGACATTGTTACGTTATGTCCTCGTCACACGGTAATGTTGATGCCTTTGGACACAGTTACGAGATGATGAAATTACAGGGGTGTCCCTAAGGAACAACGCCTTGACAAGAAAATAACGTTAATTACAACTACCATTAAATATCACCACAGTGCCACAAAGAATTACATTCATAATGACGGGTTTCCAATATCTCTAATTGAAAGGATAATTACCTCTTCTCTGACACTTTGTGTCATCAACGAACACTGAAATGTAGAGAATGAACTATCCGATTCATCCTGCATTAACTTCATTCAATTTAACCACAAGTTTAATTTCATCAAATAGAACAACAAATACAAGCTAACTTCATTGATATTTTCATTGCCTTTTCATTATCATGTTGATTATTGTCACAGTGTCATGAACTCTAAACACATAATAAAATGAACACACAAACTATATCAACTGGAATTAGATTTGAAAATATTATTTTTATAAGCCTATAATAAAGATAACCTCTGACAAACTGAAAATGAGGTATTATTACCTAAGTTTAGGATTACCAAACATGAACACATCAAACATATCAACTGGAATTGGATTTCAAAATATTTTATAAGCCTATAATAAAGATAATCTCCCACAAACTGAACATATATTACCTAAGTATAGGAATTACTATAATTTCACCAATATTAATTCCTCTACCTTTGTTAATCTGATAAAACTGACTTGTGTTTCAAAGACCTTTCTCTTCAGATTTGCACCAGAGAGTCCCTGGGTTTCATGTCCTCCTGCCAAGATTCACAAGGAAGCGATAAACCAACCAGTGTTTTCCATCTGACTTTCACACCAGCCTTCCACAACCAGTTAATGAAGAGCACGTTCCCATGTCAATATTGAAAACACTACTAGAAGTTAGTATCGAAACATTGACTATTTTAATTTTTTCCCTCTCTCCTCGGTCCACATTGTTCAGTATGAGAGCCACCCTCTGCCAGACGCCACAATGTCCTAGTTTAATCCCACCATGTCCTAGTTAACAGCAAACTCCCTTAGGACTATTGAATACCAGCGTGGTTGTCCATGACTCATGCGAGTTCTACTGACCAGATTGTCAAATCCTCAAAGCCTTGTCAATCAAGTGGAAATAACGGCATTTCATAGTCATAACCACATTCTTGCAGAGCATGCTGTGAATTCCTCTGTGTGATTTCACTGGTCACATATTTGAGCGGAAACCTAATGAAAGGGTGTTTCCTATTTTAATTGGGAGAGGGTGTAATTTTGTAGGAGGGAACGGTCCAAGAATAACTTGTAGCATTGGTCTCCAAGGATTTTTCTGGTTTTACTCCCAATTATATGAAAACAAACACTTCCATAATGATGAGTCAGTGCCTCTTCATCTCACAAATTAATTCTTCAAATGCTTCTTTTTTGCCTCAAACAATTTCCATCACAACTACAATGCCATGATAACTACATCACCATGGCAACTGAGTTGTTTGTAATATAGGCCTATTTCCTGTTCCAAGAAGGCATGCACTTCTGATTCACACATGTTGGCAAGCATGTCTCTCACAATCCAGATTTATTTGATATTCCATGACAACATTGAATTACCGTGACCAGTATGAGTTATTTACCTTGCACACACAAAATGAAAGAAAACAAAATACAAGGACAAACATAGATTTGTATAATATTTACCTCCCAGATTGATATATAGATTACTTCTTCATACAGTTAATGGTGCTACTCCACAGGAAAAACGAAATACGATTGTCTTAAATGTAGACATATTACAGTAGAAAACATCCAATGTCCAAATGGGAAGCTCTTGTACAAAAATAAATTGGCTTTGAGAATTAGATGTGTTCTATTGTGGATTAATCACCTCTAAATTTTGTAACTGACCAAACAGTATTGCTACTACGAAATATGATTGTCTTAAAATGTAGAAATATCACAGTAGAAAACATCCAATGTCCAAATCATTTGCTCTTGTACAAAAATGAATTGGCTTTGAGAATTAGAGGTGTTCTATTGTGGATTAATCACCTCTAAATTTTGTAACTGACCAAACAGTATTGCTACTACATGGTAGAATATAACATCCACATTTACGGTATGTCAGAAGCATGTCCTTGTCCTGTAGGCCCACGATAGTGAAGACCAAGACCAAGACCAAGGCTTCTTCAGGAGTCCTACACTTGTTTCTCCTTCACCCATTACCTGCTACATACCTGGTAGTCTATAAGGTATTGATGGTATGATGACATGACATCCATATTGTTTCGAAATCCTGTAGTGTTCTGGACATCAGCACAGACATGTTCTGGACATCAGCACAGACATGTTATGGACATCAGCACAAACATCAATACAGATACACTGGACATCTCACACTGAAGTCCTCATTCAACGACACCTCACCAATTGTTCGTGTTTAATCATGGAGATAAACATGATTTGTACATGAAATACATTAAACCAATTGCATAAAAGTCCAGGCATCTCTGGAGTGTTCTGGGAGTCCGGGAAATCCGGGGAGTCTGACATAATGTATTAGTCACGAAATACTCCTGACTTTCTCTTGGGAGTGTGGAACTTCATATAGCGGAAATAGATTAACATACACGCTAGTTTTGATGTATTCACAGACATGTGCATGCTAGTAGCAACTAGTGGGATAACAATGAATGGTTTGATGGAACTTCATCAATAATGCCAATAAATTCTTGATAGTGATTCATTGTTTGCTATGTTATTTATATGTTATTTTTATTACGAAACCAGTCACAGGTGTGACATCAAACCGCAGTCTCTCAATGTGGGTGGCAGTAAACCTGGATCTATTCACAGTGTAAGTCACAGTTTATCTTGTACATTTTATGGATTAATCAGCACTGTTTCCTTTGTATGCAATATACTTGACTAGCTTGTCATTTTTATACAACTCGCATGTTTGCTGAATGAATACAGGTTACGCATACTACGAATTTGTGTTATTCTCCAGAAGGTTGTGATATGACCATGTACTGGAATGCATACTGACAAATATGTGAAATATTTGTAAATATTGTCAGTATTAATCTAGTTGTGGATGCCAGTACATGCACTTGATAATCCTGTAACTAATTACATTCATAGCAATGTTTATTATTTATTTTCCATTCATTTAAGCGGTTGTTTCCTTTTTAGCCTCAAAGAAGTAATTGGCTATAATGGCCAACGGTATGGTATCAAGATGTTCTTGGTAGGTTCCCCCGCTAAACTGAACCACCTCCAGCTCCACTCAGAGTGGTACAGTACAATGTTTATTTAACATTCTTCATGCTGGAAGCTACCACAGATGCCATATAGAAGACAGCTTCTGATAGGGCCAAAAGGGAAAGGGTTAATGGTCAGTCTTTTCACCTTTATCCAGACTTTCAGCAGTGTTGCATAGTGATAAAGTTGACTGGTAAGAATCCATAAATTATGTGTAAGGAGCTTCTTAATAGTAAACCATATCATTTGACCTCCCTCATTTCAATGTTTATTACATTATCTAAATAATCATGATTTATGACATTGATAACCCTGACCAGTGTATGGGGAAAATGTTTACACTGTAATATTAACGTGTACACGATAGGTCAATAAACAAAGATACATGATCATGCAGGTCCTCTCAGTAAATATATAATTATCATAACAATATCTATAATAGATATGGAAGGTTGAACAATGCATATAAAGTGCTATTGATTAGGGGGAAGATTGATGCATACTTCCTGGATATGGTCGACAAACAGACGATAATAAGTGTTATTATCAGCGAGATAATCAGTGTTATTATCTGTGACGTAACTCTGTCCAGCACCCAGTAAGTTCACAGCACCATCTGGTCAGTCTAGACTGGACACTGCCCACTTAATAGGGTGCTATACTGACCAACATCCAAGTAAAACTGACCTTTCCACCAGTGAGTAACACCATGGACTGAGACAGATGTGGACTTCATTGTGTGGTCATCAAGCAGAGTGGTAACAGTTTAAATAAACATTATAGAAGAAAAAAAGTTTATTTGGGGATATTTACTATAGATTATGATGCACCATTGAAATCGATTTAGTATTATTTTATGAACCATAGGTTGGATTAGTATTTTTATTTATTTTTAAATCTTTGCAAATTTGGTTTATTGAGATAAAAATTGACCTAATTTCCCATATATCATCTAAATAAATAATAATAATAATAATGATGGATAAAATATTAAATTTGAAGAGGAAATATTTAAAACATTTATTCAAATTTAATATTTTATCCGTAACTTTCCTGTTATTTCTATCACATAAACCACACCACCATGAGCCCACCTCATCTTCCCTCCTCAATGTCCCTACAACAGGAAGTTTCACACTTCCTACTTGAAATTCAATCTCACAATATACCCCCAATCTTAATTCTCCTCTATTCTTTCAAGTTAATAGCTCATCTCAGATAGCAAACACTGTTGTTCAGTTCCTACAATAACAAGGACCAAGATGGCCACCATATTGTCCGTGGGCCATCTGTACACGTGACTGTGGTCTCCGTGACTGGTCTCCGTGACTGTGGTTCCTGTGGCTCTGAAGGGACCCACCTGCTGGGAGTCAGAAAGCTCTGACACATGGCAGGATTAGTTACTGCCAGGCTAATACCCAGAGTGGTGGCTAATTTACAGGTAAATCCTTAATCCCTACAAGGGTAATCTGATACACAGATATAGTCTCTGGTCATCTATGCGGGGATATGGGCATTATGCGTACGAGACCATTAGCCATTCAGACATCAGAGAATATTCACAAGAGATGTATAAATCCTTGATTAACATTAATTTGTTAGTTGGACAAATCTAGAACAGTCCTGGTCATGAATACATGAAGCTATTCAATTAAGGTGTCATAGCTATTGTGAACTACCATTGATTGGTACCGATACAAATTACATAAAACCAGGATTAGTGCTAGTTTACTGGCTACTGTTCCACAGAAAGATAATAGCATTACGAGAGTAATAACTCTATGTTAGCGATATGATTCTCGTAGGGCTACCATCATTCTGTGGAAGAAGATCCCGGACATTTCATTTGAGTGTCAAAATTGCATTGAGCGATTAATGTTTGTTATGTTCAAAATGTTAAAAGTACTAGTATTAACATGCTGTGGATATATCAGATAATAACGGTACACATGTTGACAACACAATACATATAAAATCAACAGAAATCAGAACCAAATGTTTTTGCCAACTTCAGAGATAATAACCTTGACATTGCACCAAAACATCCACACATCTGTTGATTACTACCATAGACAGGGCTAGATCACTAGAGAAATGTAACAAGGAGATGTACTAGAAGATCATCTTTTTTTCTCCCAAGTATAAGACATAGTGAGTAATTATGGCATTTAACATAGCTGCAGGAATCTTTCACATATTTGTGATGACAACGAAATAAAGTGACCTTGTTATTGGACAGCATTTTCGATTATCGAAACACTACATATAAAATCATCTAATCATCATGATAGCCTTATCAAAGAGAAGAAATGTGTAGAATGTTGAATTGGAAGCAAATTAAGAATTCAGTTGTCACATGCATTATTAATGTCCACACATAAAAAGGGAAATCATAACGAGATTAGAAACAGAATCTCCTGATAAACTACCACTTAGGAATAGTTAGTTCTTTCATAACAATGCATAACTCTTGTAGATAAATTATTCATAAAGTTTTCAGGTGTTTCCATTGTTTTTATTGCAATCAATATTACAATTATCTCGCCAATCTCACACAGGTGTAATCTGTTTTATCTCTTCCTTCTCTTCGAACTCGAAACAATAATCTGAGGACAACAAAGACAATAGACATTTCATCCAGGATGTTGTCATACTATCTCTGATTAATAATTGATTTATTAACTGCAACAGGAATTGGCAATTATTGCTTTGCCATAAACATGAACACAGAATGTTGCCTTAATTATCCCAGAGCAAATACACAACCCTGTTACCAACTGTTATCATTGATCTAAACTTCATAAACAGTACAAGGCAATAATATTTATTCAAATTCAAATAAAAGACATATGGTATAGATTTGACTACCATGAATACGCGGCACAATAAATGTTAAAATTTAGCTGTCAAACATTCCCAGATGGTGCATTTGTCAAAGAAATATTTTGTAAAAAAAATCAATATCTCAGTGGGGAATAAAAATACTGTACAATAAAATATTTAAATAAAAATCAATAAATAGTGGTCTTTTCTTTAAGCTAACCTTTCACATGCATACTATTATTAGCATTTGATAAATAGCTGGTGAGTTAATCAGATAATATACACAAAAGTATTTACATGTTTCAATTCAGCTCATAACAAAGAATCGTACTTACCATCTTTACCATTGTTCAGTACGCCCCCAGACACCCACATACAGACACAGTATCAGCTACAATGCTAGAATGTACCATGCCAAGTATACACATGTTTAACTCCAGGCAAATGATTTATCCATTACAACCAAAACATCATGTGCTCAAAATACCTTCAGAATACGTTCATCTCATAAAGAAGTGTGTTACTAAGAACTTTGTGTGCCACTAAGAACGTTCTGTACTACTAAAGAACAGAGGTGCACAGAGATAAGCTGAGCGGTGTGTGCGGGGGTCAGTTGTCTGGCGAGCAGGTTCACAGCATTATCTCTATCCAGAAGGAAGATGTCAAGCATGCATGAAACAGGCTATGCCATCAGATGTCAAGTGTCATCACCAACATAATAAAACAGAATTAGAAGAAAAATGTAAAACTAAAATAACACAAGAAACCAGAGACGGCAATCCATATTAAGATGTCGCTGGAAAAACAATCCTAAATCTGTCTTGCTAACTTCAGACAACAGTAATTCTATCTTAAAATACAAAAGAGTAACTTTGCAACTTCTATGTTTAAATGTCAAAATAATTAGGGACCATGTTTAAATCTGTAGTTAATGTGCAGTTGTCTATGAGAAAATAATCTGTGCACACATAACTGTAAAATCTGACATTGACAAAACATATCTAAAAGCAATGAAAAACATTTTGAGCACTAGAGAGAATATATTGAACTTTGAAGAGTATTTAAAGAAAAGTTGAAATGTTAGCATTGTGTAGATAATAAAACCTTGTGAGAGAGTACTGCTCCATTTCCGGCTGAAAATCGATTCGACTTCTTGGTCTTCATCCTCCAGAGTTTGTAAGGGGCATTGAGCAACAAGACAGGACTCACACATGTCTAATCACACTTTCTCATTCAGGTGTCACACTTCACAAACAACTGCACCTACTTCCATCCCTTTAACTGACCATGCTTCAAAGTGACCGATACTGGCTGTCCATGCCGTGTCCACTATCAGATGACCAGTACAGTGTCTGGCCTGGAACCCAAGTCAACCATGAAGTCACTGAAGAAACCTAGGAAGGTCATATAACTCACATTCTTGAGATGCTGCAATGAATGTTCAGATCCACTCTGAAGATGCGTCTTCAAGTCTTATGTCATTAGTTAGAAGGACTTCACAGAATGTAAACAACAAACATACACTCCATTCCATTGGTCAACCAAGCTAAATGCCTCATTGTTTATGAGACCCATTGTGATGAAGGAACAACAGTTTACCAACTAGAACACTTCTTCTCAAGACTCTACTAAACTTTACAATCTCAGGGTCATCTTTGGTCGAACTGGTCAATTGTCAACGTGTCAGAAGTTCCAAATTTACCCTCCACATGAGTGACCCAGAAACCAATATACAACCATTACTTTGACTACAGGAATAAACTAGCTGAGACCAATATACAATGATTACTTAGACTACAGGAATAACCTAGCTGGCAGGCTTAATGATAGGAAGCTAGGTCGCATTGAATGTCATCATGGTAGTGAGGAGGCCTTGGATGGATCCAATATGATGGAACCTCCTCTGATCTCCGTACAACATCATTACATGTATATTAGCCCCCTTCGGCCTGTCACCTGCAAGCTATCAAGGCTGGGGCTCATTACTGCGTGATTACCAGATTATCATCCTGATATCAACCATGCCTAGCTGGGCCTAGTGGGACCTATAGTAAGACCTATAGTGGGACCCAGTGGGGTGCTAAATACTGATGTACACTTATTGCAGGAAGTGGACAACATTTATGTATGGGATGATTCATCGTCTCGTTAAAACTGACAGATTTTCGGCACTGATATTTGGACAAGCAGAAAAACTGTTGCGTGTCTGTCAAATGATACCTCTTAATGCAGACTACAGGCCTACCAATGAAATAGATGTGCAGGCTCATCAAATAATATTGCTTTTCTTGAATAATATAGCTTTTCTCAATGTTTGTGTGCAAAGTCATTGTATATCATGTGCACATAATCAAATTTGTTTGTAGGAGTGCTATTTCGTTGGTAAGTAGGCATGGCCAACGATTCAACAATTTACATTAAAAAGTAGTTTCCACTGTAAAGCTGCTTCACATTGCAATGCATATTTGGAAATCCTTTCTATAGCTCCTATATATGGACATTTTAATTCAGATGCATTCCAAGATGGAAATTTTGGAATTTTGTTTGGTAAAATGAATATTTAACTTTTATTAATACAAGACAAGTGTTGAAAACTGTTTTTTAAGTGAAACTTCAATCTGAATAATGTTTATATTCAACATATGCATTGCTTCCCAAGTTAGCAATCAACAAGCACTCGCTTGTCCAGCGAGAAGTGATAAACAGATCTACCATACCGACAACATTGCATCAAGTGTCTACACTAAAATTTAGGAAAAACATTTTTTCTTCTATGAAAATAACCTTGCACATAGACCGACAACCCGGGGAGGCTAGCTGCAAAATAAACCCTGTGTGTAAACCACACTGGGCAGAAAGGTGTAATCTTCCGCAGGTAAAACGTGTTGAAATCCTGTCACTCAGCGCTAAACTGCTGGCTTGTGCGTAGTGGTGTCTGGCTGTCTGACTTGTTATAAACATACAGGTGTTTGTATGTGCCATGGATCAGTCTTTAGAGACTTTAGAGTTTTGTAAATTGACATTGTGCCATCCTAAGGAAAACTGATGAATAAGTAATCTCTTCTTTCTTTTTAAATTGGGGTTTAGAGTCACTTTATAGAATATTTCACTAATACCACGACTTGTCAGTTTAGGGTAGGAGGAAACCTGCAACATCCGTAGCGCTGAATGTGGCAGTAAACCTTGGAGCACAGGCTGGTACTGACAAGACCAAGGATGATATCTGTATTGCCACTCTACAGACAGTGCATCCTATCAAGTAACCTTGACATAGTATGTAGGATGTGATAATAATTTTAGCAAATGATTTTAAAAAATGACACCAGGGAGATCTTTTAAAATACCTGTTGCCTGGCTTGCAATATACACATTCAAACATACCACATTCAGAAGGACATCTTGTAAATGTTCCCTATTTTGGTGCCAACACGTAGTACAGAAATCGATCACCGAGTTCTCCTATTGAGTAGTTCCTGTGTTTATATAGGTCATTAGCTTGTGTCAAGGTACCAACTCTTACTGGAGTCTCTCTTAATAAGAAGCCTTGTCCCTTTGGACCATCGATCAAATTACCGCCAAATAATCAAATATTCCCATCTAATTCTACAAATTTTAAAGGGTGAACACCATGTGACTTAGTGCTTGACCTTCACCTTAATTAGCATGCAGCACGTGCCGGAGGTTTTAAGAGGGGCAGCTGTGAGGGGTCTAGTTGTTAGGAAAAATCCAATTAATACCAAATTGTCCCAGGGCTGGACATTGTGAGGAGATGGACAAACCATTACACAGAAAATGGATTCATTGACACTTCCTGCGTAGTACTGACTTAACACATTGTGACAATAGCTGAGGTTATTCTCAGTCTTGAAAGGTCATTTCAATATGATCATTGTCCAAAAAGGATTTTCAAGATCTGAATTTTGATGAAGCACGATTAACTCGTAAGTTTAATTTGTGCCAGACATTTCATATGATTAGTCCTCGGACCAACCACTCTTGTAATCAACCACAATAATTAACAAGCATCTTCAGGCATATTTTCAAGAGATTACTTCTTTTTTGTTCTCCATTCTGAACCTTATTAATCACGGATACAGTTGAATATTTCTCAAAGGGAAATCTTTCTTTGTATGTCTCTGTGGAGGCTGTCTTGTGTCATTACAAGCTGAGGACAATACTTCATTATATCTCAAGCTCCTAGTCTTCTGATCATTCTATTAATCCATACTACTATATGATCACTATGATGAAAGGCTGGGGGTTGAAGATAGCTTTTGTTTTGTCCTACGGATGTGCAGTGTTTATAAATTCAAGACACAAACAGTGAGTGAGTGATTATGGAGTTTATTGTCGCTGCAGGAATCTTTCACCCATTTGCGACCAAAAAAAATAAAAAAATTGAATAGTTGCTTTAAATCTTGATGACTAATTATTCACTATTGTATGAAATTCCAGATGAACTTTGAATGCATGCTATTTAGTATGCTCAAAGGAATAATCCAATAATGTATTTTCAAGCTCATTGCAAAAAATTGAAGATCTATATAAACATGATAAAGTAGTGAGTTTTAGGGAATCCAGTAAGTAAAAGTGTAATGTTAACACATAATTTAAAAAGCAAACTAATAATGATAAAGGTAAATTTTACATATTCACAATATATCAGAAAATCAATCTACCTACCTTTAGTTGTCCTGCCATTCTATAGATAATACACTGTCATATCCATTGACATAGAATAATAACCGATTTAACTTCCAAAAAGGCGATATAGAAAGGTCCTAAATAATATTATCACACCCATTTGAAGTAATTCCTGTATAATATTATAACCCACACCACTACTTCCACCATACATTTCAGCCCTGCATTACCCCCTGCCTGTAGATACTGAACCTACCCATTGTTTTATACCCACTTATACTCAACCCAGCTTTTAGTGAAGTTAGTATAAACAAAGTGTGAGGTAATTCAGAACCCTGTGTCACCCAACACATTTATCACATTAACACATGGACGTGGGACAATATCGGACATATTTTAGCAATTATTCATAAATGCGTTGCACTATACATGGAATGTTAACATGTCATTGTGGAATTTAACAGACTTAATTGGAATTATGACATCATGTCATCATAGTGGATGCATTGGACATGGCTGTAATACAAAACAATGTTGTGACTGCATCATTACATGCACATGGGAGAGTTCAGTTATTTAATGTGCAATTATTTACAATCATGATAGTGGATAGAGCAGTAGCTAATCAAGTGTACAGGTTTTAACATTAACATGTGAAATAATGGTATTCTTTGTTAGGTTTTATCAGAATAGCTATATATAGTCAGTCTTTCTTTCCAAGAACCTACAAATATTGTTGTCAAATAATGCTAAAATGTGTTAAATACTACAGTCAGCAAAGAATTATGCATTATTTAAATATAATATATCATTGTAAGTCTATTGTAAATAACACCTTATTAAGACATCATATCTAAAACTAATAACTAAAAACTAATAACTTTTCAAAGCATTTTCACCGTAATATTCAAAATCAGTCCACCTCAATCTTTATTTCAAATACCTCGGTATGAATGATACTGCATAATCTAAATCCATAGAAAAGCTTTATGTTTTAGCAATGTAAATATGACATTGCCAAATAAGTCTCCCAAACTGTTGTAAATACTGTGACATTATATAATATACATAAAATTGCACGTAATATTTCACTGATTAATTCTAGAACCAATTTGAAAAGTTTCAAACATACATTTGCTCATACAGGTAAAAAATACAGATGTAAATTGTTGTCTGAAAGATAAATGAACAACACACATTGACACACGGTTAATGACAGGTTTATGCATACCACACAGACTGAACTCCAACATCATACTTCAAATATATAATAAACTTCGCTATCTGACATCGTTCTCAAAATATGACCAGAATTTAAAACGGTTGATTTGCGAGTCACACTAACAACCTTGAGAAAGAACGGTGGAACACTGTACACCTGGTTGCCATGGCGAATACAGGTAGCAGTTACAACAGTAAAATAAATTCCACTTAATGTAGACAAATTGATTCCAACATTTCGATTTAACTCAAATTTGCCCTGGCATTCTTGCTGTGTTAAATATTTAATACTGATCCAAATCGAATACCAAATGTCAAAGCATTTTCATGTACAAAATCAATGACATTAGACTAAGTTTCCGTCATTTTACCCGTGTTTATCCGGAGAATAAATATATAAAAGTCATTAATGCCCTGAACATAATACATGTATGTATAAACATATACACTGTTGTAGCATGATATTATATATCAAACAAAAAACTAATAGGAATAATCAACAAGTGTATTAAGTTATATAATTACATATGTTATTTGAGATTAAAATTGAATTTAAAAAAAAATGCTCCAATCAAAAAACAAAATAGCATTGTATTACATATCAAATATAAAAATTAAAGGAATAATAATAAAAAAAAGTATATTAATTAATATAATTAGATATGTCATTTGGAGAGTAGATTAATATGAATGTTTCTGCTGATGAAAACAAAGCTACATATCTACCTGCAGAGCACTGCACTACTCGTGGAGACCTCGAGGAGTTATGTCTAGTTTGAACATGGCGGGGCGATCAATATTATACCCAGGTGAAAGTGACAGCCTTGAAGGACACATCCAGGTTGTGATCCAGTTAGATTTCACGTGCAAAGTACGGCCAGAGACTGAGTCATCTTACGCTAACAGGCCTCAAGACATCGATAAAAATAGCGCACACGTAATTCAATGGGATCATGAATGAGCGCATGAACATCTTGTTTGAGACTTGTTTTGGGCGTTTTTGTGATAGTTCCAGTATTCATGTTTGTACTGACAAAAATATCAGCTGAAACTTTCTAAAAATAGGGTGATGCTTAACTTTTTTGCAAGTGGATATAATGTACATGCTGAAATATTGTGATTTTTGTTTAATGAAGTGGTTTTTTTAATGGAATGTACATGTACACATACCTTTGTGGACATGTGCATGTGTGCATACATGTGTGTGCATGTGTGTGTATGTATGCATGTGTGTGCATTTGCAAGAACCATTTTCTACAGTATTTCCACTGATAAAGCAATGATAACTAGAAGTACAACCGCCTGCCACTACATACAGTGCACTGTGGTAAGACAGAGGATCTACAGCTGGCACCGATACAGCGGGGGTTAATCACTGAACAATCATCTCATACAGGAACAGTTCTCCATTGATGGGGAGAAAGCTTCCGGTACCGCCAGCCCTAGATGGAGTTTGAAAATTGACCTTTGGGTTTTCTGATGATAGATAAGAATACAGATAGATGAAGGAGCACAAGGAAAGATAATTACTTCAATAGTGTACATCCCACAAACTCATTGATTAAAAAAGTAAAATGACATCACATAATAGATGTACAATTTAATCCTCTCCCTGCTGAAGCCAACTGGATATGCCCTAAAGAGCAGTGCTTGTGTTTAACCCTCTCCCTGCTGAAGGCGACTTAAGTTGCCCGATCACATGCAGAAATAGAACACTTTGATTTTATTCA
>JAUTBV010090155.1:7500-10177 GCA_032361325.1 Lepetodrilus fucensis | reverse complement strand
CCCCCCCCCCCCCCCCCCCCCGCCCCTATTCTCGAAACGTTCTTACGAACGTCTTAATATAAGAATCGTTAAGAACTGGGGGCCTATTCCCCGAAACATTCGTACGGTCGTAAGACAATCTTAGCGATTCCTATAGGGTAAGAAGTTCGTAAGAACGTTTCGAGAATAGGCCCCCTGTTCTTATGCTAAGAAGTTCGTAATCATGTTTCGAGAGTAGCCTACGATTTCACGCTCAGGTTCAAAGTTTTGTTCACAAATGACTCTTTAACAAAAGAGTTTGAGCATTATTTTTTACTCAAAAGGTTTCGTAACCTCGTGCATGGATTACATTATTTATCAAAATGTAATATGCATTAATTAACGAACTTAAATCAGATTGAGTTTGTCCAACCAATATCCAATCAGAATATTAAACCGGATTAAGTTGTTATATAAAATGCTCATGTCTAATGTTAAAGTGGATTAATAAGTTATTGTAATACTATGTATAGGGGCTACTATGCAGGAGCATATGAAGTCACCTTTGGTACTTTGAATACCTCGCGCAGCTGTCAACCGTCTGACCGATGACCAATTGCAGCGTTCCCTTCTAACCACGTGACTAACATCTACGGTAATCCAAAGGAGGCTCATGAATATATAACATATGCAAATGAGAAGCATAGGCTCAATATTAATTTATAAAATCAATCGATTGTTTATCATCGACAGGTAAAGGGATTTTTTTCGATAGGTTTAATTTACGAGGCTTAATTACGAGGTTTCATTTACGAGGCAAATATATCTACATATTTTACACATAACTAATGGGTATAGGTAAAATCACACAATATTGGCGACATCTCCAAGAGTTACTTTAAAGTTTATTACTTCCGTTCTTGAAAGTATGTTGAGTAAATACATTCTAGAATAGTGCATATCTTCTTAAAGTTAATTACTTCCGTTCAAGTATAAATACATTAATTCTAGAATATTGCATATATTCTTAAAGTAAATTCTAGAATATTGCATATCTTCTTAACCCTATAGTGTGTTAATTACTTCCTTTCAAGTGTAAATATATTAATTCTATAATATTGCATATCTTCTTAATGCTATAGCGTGTTAATTACTTCCGTTCAAGTATAAATATATTAATTCTAGAATATTGTATATCTTCTAAAATGTAATTACTTCCGTTCAAGTAAAAGGTTCCGATCTACTAGTAAATATATGTATGAAACGCAAATGCTCCGTTAATTAATGTGTCATAAAACGTCTATTAACTAATGCAGAATAGAATCGTACTTAAAAATGTTTCCTAATTTCGGGGCCATGCCATTGTCAAATTTAAAGTTGAACAAAATATGTTTGTTTAGGTAAAATAGCATTAATTACATATGCTGATACAATTATCTCTCCGACACATCTGAATTATTTTTCAGATGTTTTAATAATCTAAAAAGGAATGTTACTTTTCCTAATCACCTACCCTCTGACATAAGATGACGATTAAAGATTCTGACACTGACGGTCAGTCTAAGGGCGACTCCCCTCCTAGTCACATAAGCCTATACATGTGCAATAAAATGGCGGTCAGGTGCAGTTAAATACGGGTCAGTCTATATTTAGAAGAAACGTTTGTCATTGGCGACATGTCCTTTTTTTAAATTGATGTTTAGAGCCGCTTTCAAGAATATTTCATTTGTATAACGGCTTGTTAGTTTAAGGAAGCGGGGAAACTCGCAACATCCGTAACGCTGAATGTTGCAGTAAACCTGCTAGCACCGTCTAGCAGTTAGCATAAGCTTACAGTCTCATTAAAATAAGATCTGAAACTAACGCTCAAACAGATATATTTGACGCTCGCTCCGTTATTCTCTCAGGTAATCGCCATACGGATAGTGTCAATTTTAACTCTTGACCGCAGCCAATCACAGCCTCGCCTAATAAAACTCGGAGTCGTTTTTACAAACTTTCTGCACCGTTTAACATGTAAACCGGCCACTGATTGGCTAACACTGCGTAGTGGAACCACGTGACCGGAACCCAGAATGAACGTTGACTGTGCGTCAAGGTGAGGTCAAAGGGCAGTCTGATACGAGGTAAATGCCAATTCCGTCAGATCTCAGCTGTGCTGAGATATGCTTTTAATGAGATTGCATAAGTCTACTGATATACCGCATTGCCACGGTACAGACAGCGCATCCTATCAAAATGGCGGATGTAGCGTCATATCATTTGTGTAGGCTTCGTTTCATAGTTTTGCTTAAATACTAGTATATAGTAATGTTATATAAAAAGGTGGAAAGCGTAAAATTATGTAATATTTGATGCAAAGATGATCCTGTATCGTTGTGTAGGCCCCCTACTGTTGGTGATATGCTTAGCACAAACATTAACCTAGTTTCAATAGTGAGATTCAATTAATTCGAATTTCAATGGTCAAGCATTTAATAAAGTCTTAAAACTGTTCATTAAATAGTACTATTTATATATGAAGATCCCATGGAAGTATAATACTAGTAATATGAGCAAAACGAGTTTCACATACGCGTATATTATATGCTAAACCGGAGTTGCTTCCCTTATACTGTCTGTGTAGTAAAACACTGGCTCTCCTCAACGTAGTGAGCGACTTAGACTTGGGTTATGTTGAGAGAAACCAATACAGAAAGGGAGACAGAGAAAGAAAGAA
>JAUTBV010090155.1:0-5000 GCA_032361325.1 Lepetodrilus fucensis | reverse complement strand
ACTTTTAGGTCAAACCGAAGTATATTATTCATCTACGTGGAGTTCTCATTCTCCATCTAAAGTGTGTTTCTATTCATCCGTTAGGCTCTTCCTTTCTCCCACTTTGACAGCGTTGTCGCCCGTTATCCTCACACACTATATCCTTTATCTAAGAAAATCCGGGAGCTTTGACTGGTGTTAAACGGTACCTAGTGCAACATGGCGGCCCTGTATAGAGCAACATCCGGTGAGCATGAACATGCGCATATGCACACCTTCCCAAACACGCGGTGCGCAAATCGCATGTTTGTTACATATTAAAAAGACAGTTCACCCCTGAACTGACATGAAATTTGGGTGATATCGATACGGTCGGTTTTCTTTGTATGGGTTTGACTTTACGGTGATATTTCCCTTTAGAATGTCAACACGAATGTATATTAACACAGCGAATGGCTGCGCAGCCGTAAATGTGAGCCACGCCGCCATGAAGGTTCAAATTTTGGCCGGATTCGTCCTTGAGAATCCCGGTATGTCAGACATGGACGAGATGTTTTCCATGGCTTTGGTTATTCCGACCACGATGGCTCTTACTCATTAGATTTGAGTGTTTGGACACACTACAGTGTTTGAGCCTCATCAGGGGTGCGCAATTCCTTACATTGCCAGGTCTATTCATCGGCCACTTTCAACTTTGAGAGCTGCGGTAGTTGTTTGACGATGTCAACGAGTCAAGAATGCGTGAACGTCTAATAAATGCCGGTTTGATTAACGTTAATACTTTGTCGACAAACACTCTGTAGTAGTGGCAGTAATAGCAGCAGTAGGAATATAGTTGTAATTGATGTAATGATGGTGGTAGTAGTAATAGTAGTAGTAGTAGTAGTAATATAGTAGTAGTAGTAGTAATAATATAGTAGTAGTAGTAGTAGTAGTAATATAGTAGTAGTAGTAGTAGTAGTAGTAGTAGTAGAAGTAGTAGTAGTAATATAGTAGTAGTAGTAGTAGTAGTAGTAATATAGTAGTAGAAGTAGTAGTAGAAGTAGTAGTAGAAGTAGTAGTAGTAGTAGTAATATAGTAGTAGTAGTAGTAGAAGTAGTAGTAGTAGTAGTAGTAGTAGTAGTAATATAGTAGTAGTAGTAGTAGTAGTAGTAATATAGTAGTAGTAGTAGTAGTGGTAGTAGTAGTAGAAGTAGTAGTAGTAGTAGTAGAAGTAGGAGGAGGAGTAGTAGTAGTACTAGTAGACATAGTAGTAGTAGTAGTAGTAGTAGAAGTAGGCGGAGGAGTAGTAGTAGTACTAGTAGACGTAGTAGTAGTAGTAGTAGTAGTAGAAGTAGGAGGAGGAGTAGTAGTAGTAGAAGTAGTAGTAGTAGTAGTAGTAGTGGTGGTAGTAGTAGTAGTAGTAGTAGAAGTAGGAGGAGGAGTAGTAGTAGTACTAGTAGACGTAGTAGTAGTAGTAGTAGTAGTGGTAGTAGTAGTAGAAGTAGTAGTAGTAGTAATATAGTAGTAGTAGTAGAAGTAGGAGGAGGAGTAGTAGTAGTAGTACTAGTAGACGTCGTAGTAGTAGTAGTAGTAGTAGTAGTAGAAGTAGTACTATAGTAGTAGTAGTAGTAGTAGTAGAAGTAGTAGTAGAAGTAGTAGTAGTAGTAATATAGTAGTAGTAGTAATAGTAGTAGTAGTAGACGTAGTAGTAGTAGTAATATAGTAGTAGTAGTAGTAGTAGTAGTAGAAGTAGTAGTAGAAGTAGTAGTAATATAGTAGTAGTAGTAGTAGTAGTAGAAGTAGTAGTAGTAGTAGTAGTAGTAGTAGTAGTAGTTATATAGTAGTAGTAGTAGTCGTAGTAGTACTAGTAGACATAGTAGTAGTAGTAGTAGTAGTAGTAGCAGCAGCAGTAGTAGTAGTAGTATACTATCGTTTATTTGTTAAATAGCATGGATTTGCTGAAGTAGTACTAGTTATTTGTTGAGGTAGCAAGCACTTGTTCAAAATCAAACGATGCCACCCAGCTAGGAAATTATTTATATCAGTACGATTTGCATTTTTGCCAGGCTGGTTTCATGTTTAGATTGCATCATCAACTTTCAGTTGAGACATCATTCAAGATCTCCGTGTCCTAGTTTAATACTCGAATATCATGCTGTCCTTTAATATCAAAATCTAGGATATTTTTTTCAATTTACTAGTATATCAACTCGTATTTTCAATTTTAAATCATCAAAATAGGTAGTAGGATAACTTTAACTTAATGTGTGCATGTATAATTTAATCATTTCTGGACTAAGCGAAAATAATGAAGACTTTGTATCATTGAAATTGAATTTTGATTGGTATAGACTTTAATTATACCCGGTAGATTCATTTGCGTATGTAACGCTACCTCAACAAATAAATGTTACTATTCTACTACAACGTTACTACTACTACTACTACTACTACTACTACTACTACAATACTACTACTACTACTACTATTATTATTATTACTACTACTATACTACAACTACTACTAGTATACTACTAATAGTAGTATATAAATTTAGTTGAGAATCGTGTGTTTTGTATGTGTAAAATGTGTTACGTACGAAATTGATTCCAGATAATTAGTTTGTCCATCCAACAAGATATATATTACATGTTATTATTATATAGGTCTAGCTCTTTCACGGTCATTTGATAACATGTTATGTTCATTAAGACAGTAAGTCATTTGTACAGAACATAATAAATGAACCTATAATATGCAACTATGAACCCAGTCCGTTATAGCCGCATTAAGCCTATTAAGTATTATATAGTAACCCTCTCAATGTTGGAGGCAACCAGAGATGGCATAAAGAGTTGTGTCTGTACCTAATACAGAATATCCTCGAACCCCAGGGTAGTGGTCGCCTTATCAATATTAGAGAGGTTTCGCTACACTACGGTTACCAATACGGATACGGTTCTAAAGGCCATCGGTTTGTTCGTAGTGTGTGACATCAGAGACTCTCCCGACGTGTGGTTTCCCGTTTCTGACCCTCCGGGATCCATGTCATGAGACGGCCAGAAACGGGAAACTACACGTCGGGTGAGTCTGGCGTCACATACTAAAAACAAACCGATGGCCTAACCGTATCCGTAATGGTAACCGTGGTGTTGCGAAACCTCTCTATTATTAATATTTGACGGATGATAAGTAGTGATTATGGCCGGGGTTTCAAGGACGGTTCCAGCAGCAGAGAATACGCACTTCACCAGACGATTAGTTCCGCTGTATGGTGTTACTGAATTTGAGCAATATGGCGGAAAATATAAAGTATAAAGGCACGCCCTGTCCTTTAGAAATAAAGTAATGCGCAGTGATATGTGACATAACAATCAGAGCAGCAGATACATTTTCAAATGAAAACATTTGCCAGGGTTAATAATTATGATCACGCATTAGATATTGAGACGGTGTGAACACCATTTCGGAAGTGAACCTAGGCTCAAATCACTCTAGAGTGAAATCTGAGAGGAGTGGTTTAAGCCTGCTACACCGGTTGTAATTGCAGCGCTACCGAAGATATTTCCAGCTTATTTTTGTTTCAGAAATAAGAACATTTAGTGTCCTAGAAAGTATAAGAAGCGTGTCGGATTATCGAGGGTCCACTGTACATGGATCATAGCATAACCAGGCAAACCAATTACTACATTCGGATTCGGATATTGAATAATTTTGTCAATCGTGGTTGAAAATCGTAACGCTTCTTTGAGCAGAATGTACGATGTAATTGTAACCATACCGAGATTCGCATGAAATTGTCCGTACAGTTATTCACGAATATCACTTGTCCGCGAGTCGATGACCTCGAAAACATTTCTTCAGTGGACGCGAAGTCAAGCCTTGACGGTAGCCTGTGTCATTCATGTTCCAGAAAGATGGTCTGATAAAAGTAGACAAAAGTCTGACTTCGTGCGTGACACATCTTCGACTGTGTGACGTCGGAGTGACCAGATAAACGATAATATCTCATTCAGTGTCCGTATATCTCTAAGGGATGTTACAAATACAAATATCCGAACGTTTAAATTGGTGTTCGTTCTGAAGTAGATACATAAATATAATAATGACCGAATATATTTCTGCCCCTGGGAGGCGCTTCGGAGGTGGTTTGGGGGGGGGGGGGGCATTGTAAGTAGCCCAAATAATAAAAAAAATAATAAAAAAAATATTAATATTAATAATAGTATTAATTATTATTATATAATAATAATAATAATAATAATAAGTAATACTATTATTAATAGTATTATTATTATTATTATTAGAGAGGGTAAACCGAGAGAGAAAGAGAGGGGAGAGTTTAGATTGAAAGAGAGAGAGGAAGAAAGGGAGAGAGTAGAGAGAGTGAGAGAGATAAAGAGATAAAGAGAGAGAGCGTGAGAGAGAGCTAGAGATAAAGAGAGACAGAGAGAAAATGAAAGGGAGAGAGAGGGGGTAGCGAGGGAGAGAGAGAATTCCTAATAGCGCATTGACTTAATATTTATTAATTATCTCTACGTTCCCATATGTGTGCCAGTGGTCGTGAAATGTTACTTTAACCGTACTTTGAGTTATCTCGTTAGTCAGGAAAATGGAGGAAATGTGAGATTTTACGGTATTGTATTCGGTTTATACAGGAAGTAAAAACTGCAATGGAATTTGACCTATCTTACAGCGGTAAAAAAAATGTTTGGACGTACATAGAGCATTTTAAATTCAAATTCGGTCCAAAGCGACAACTTAATCTGTGATAGTATGCCTTTAAGTACGCATTCGAACCAGCATATAGTTTACAATCAGAATAATTATCTATGGAATTAAATGAATAGGTATTGGAGACACCATGTATAACGTAGCGTTCGACACGGTTTTAAAGACGTCAAGTTAATTGTATTCTACGCCATAGCTATACCTTCTATACAAGTAGGTTACCTTGTAGTAGTCTTGGGGGGGGGGGGGGGGGGGGGGGGGGGGGGGGGGGGGGGGGGGGGGGGGGGGGGGGGGGGGGGGGGGGGGGG
>JAUTBV010090144.1:0-18703 GCA_032361325.1 Lepetodrilus fucensis | reverse complement strand
TTACATAAAAGCAAATAACATAGCCTACTCCGTATGGTGTATTATGTAAAAATTAAATCAACAAGAATCCGCCATTTGCAAAATGGTTATTCACTTGTACTATTGTTACCTGTACATAGTATCATCAACCCCTCTGGAATAATTAAATTTAATTTTGCTCTCTTCCTTAGTAGTAAGTAGTCTAGACATTCATTGGAAATGAAAAACAAAATAAAAATATTTTCGTTTTCACGTTTAATAATTTTAACATTATTCATGATAAACAGCCGTGTGTGGCTACGACGATGTCTATCGGTGACGAGGTCGACAACGACTGTGACGGCATGGTTGACGAAGACACGTGTACACCAACAGGTATGTGAACTACCAGAAACAACTACTGGCTGGCTATCGCTGGCTATCTCGTATTTGTGTACAATTCCCTGTAGCGTAAATGTGTTTGTACAAGAGACATCTATTGCAATGAGGGACCAAAGTAAGATTATTTGCCACGGACGCCATTAGGCTACTTATTAACACTATTAGAGGAGTGACAGTTGTTGTATAGTACCTTGTGCTTGTCGCCCAGCGGTTTTTTTCCCGAAAGACGTCGTGTTTAGATCTTATAAATTTGTCTTGCAGATTTTGCCGGTAAAGACTGTGCTGTTATAGTATCAGGTAGGTGCTGAGTTCCGTTTCAGAACGAATTAGTTCATGTTCCAGCGAGATTATAGTCTACATAGTGATGGTACCGATATATCAGAAGAAGTTTAAAAAATGACTGAAACATGTTCCCGTATTATGGTAACGTACATCACTAGAACGCTCTAAGTGTAAGCGTATATAGAGAATCTCACCCGAGTGTGTTTTGGTATATATCATTATTATCCTATGAGTTGATAAAAGGAACGGAAATACGAGGCGTTGCCGAGTATTTATATTACTTTTATCATCGATTAGGATAACAACGATATCAAAACACACGAGGGTGAGATTCTATTTATCACCCAATATATTTCTTAAATCCCTGGCGTCCTGATATCTCCTAGAAGGTATCAATTTAAACTATATCTCAGAACTAGTATTATATTGGGTGATAAATATGTTATATATAGTGTTACTGAAATGTTGTTTTCAGGTGATCGCGATGTTTACGGGAAGGAGTTCGTGTTTGTGTTTCCATTCCAAATGGACAACTCTGCTCTCAGCATCCACGTCTCGTCTTCAGTATCTGGCTTTAGTGTGGACATCGCCCAACCAAATTTTGGGGGACCAATTACCACGATGGTTTCTATTGGTATATATACAAAACTTCAGTATTCTTCCTATGTCAAATAACGTCCCAGCACTAATAACGTCAAATATACGCACTTATTTCAGCATATCACACCGTCTGTATGTTTTAGCATGGTTGGATGTGGCTAGTTGTTAGCATGTTTACAATTACCAATGTTTGTTTGCTTTATTTCAAATACTAACCATTCTAATTAGAACAATAAACTCAGAATCGTATATTGTGTACCATTTGCCATGATTTGGTGAGACTCTATGTAAATAGCAGCTAAGTATATTGTAAATTGTTCATACATGTCAGTATACCCCGGGAACAACTCTCTGTTCTATGGATCCTATTGTACTGGACACATCTTCCTCGCTTTGCTGCTGCTGCTCTATGAAACTCTTTCCCATCCAATCTTAAACCAGCACCCTCACTCTCAGTGTTCAAATCTAGCTTAAAAACATATCTCTTTTAACACTACAACTAGTATTTCCCTCCATGCACATATGTATATACCCCTCTGAATATATTCAATGTTTTATGTGCTTTGAGTATGCCCCTTTGTGGTGTGGAGTTAATGCGCCGTATAAATATCCTTATTATTATTATTATTATTAGTAGTAGTAGTAGTAGTAGTAGTAGTAGTAATAATAATGGCGGTTACACGTAAAACACTCCTAAATAACAATGTGTTGTTCTTCACAGCAGGTCAAGCAGGTTCTCACGGTCTGCCACCTAGTTATCAGGCAACCGGGTCCAATCTGTCCAACAAAACCCTCACACTTACTTCCACGAAAGAGTTCTCGGTGTATGTCTTGTCTACAGACGAAACCATTGACACAACAGGAGGCGGCTTTAGGTTGATACCCACAGACAGCCTTGGCAGAGAATACCTCGCCGCCACATTCTGTGAGACGAATGAATGCTTCATTGCCATTTCTGCTTGCCACCCGAACACGATCGTGCGGGTGCTGCTCAAGCTCCTGGGCCAGGCTTCTACCGTGACGTTCGATAACGCTGATTATGTCGACGGGGATACCATCACAATAAGACTCGTACTGTATGAGTCCGCACAGATACTGAGCGCCACTGACATGACCGGATCCAGGATAGTCTCTGACAAACCAGTGTCTGTTGTATGCGGCGGGAGACATACGTACGTTAAGTACACAAATGGCAGAGACATGGTAGTAGAACAACTGATCCCAGTGCAAGCTCTTGGGATGACGTATGTTATTGCGCAGAGCCCCGATAGATCCCCTAACTGTGCAACAGTGGGCGTCTGTAAAGATTATATACGGATATTGGCGACAGAAGATGATACGGTTGTCGCTGTTA
Organism: Lepetodrilus fucensis; assembly: GCA_032361325.1. NCBI lineage: Eukaryota > Metazoa > Mollusca > Gastropoda > Lepetellida > Lepetodrilidae > Lepetodrilus > Lepetodrilus fucensis. The sequence continues at coordinate 16,107 of JAUTBV010090144.1, read as the reverse complement.
CTTTGGGAGCTAATTCCTCAACACATAGCCTTGGCTTCCAAGGAGACTATACAGATATTGAAATCTTAGCAAATGGATTCACGGTGAGCGATAAGCCAGTTATGATTGTGCAGTTACTTGTTGATCACCCCATCTCTTTCGATGGCGGCATGGTCGTTGTTGTTCCCATTGTGCAGTACTCCACTGGGGATCACGTGATCATACCGACCATTTCGACCAGTGGGTTACTTCAACCTCTTCACAAAATAAGCATATTGGTCATAACTAATCAGACGGACACCGGAAATGTAGAATATAACGGCAATGCTTTTACCAACTGGGCCAACATCCCTGGAGTCCTGATGGCGACTGGCTCAGCCGTCCTTTCTGAAGGGAAGACAACTGTAACCGGAAAAGTTGGCACATCTCCAATAGGAGGACTAATCAGCACTCAATTTGCGGCATTTGCAACTGGAACATTCACCATTCCGTTAGCCTTTCGATTGTCTACAATTAATAAGGTACATGGTTGTATATTAAAAGAAAATTGTATATATTTATTTTTGTATTAATAATCTTCTATTGAGGGATTTACTTTTATTAATGTTACTATAACAAACAGAAACGTCATACATTTCCAGTAGGTGGATACAATCTTCTTCTTCTGATACAAAAATTGATTTAAGAAAACACACACACACACACACACACACACACACACGCACACGCGCGCCCAAACACGAAATATTAACTGATCTCAAAAAGGACGTAGATATACCCTGCTCAAATTATACGAATATTCGTATTTATACCAGTCTACCATTAACACAGGAAATCTTCTTGTAGCCATGTCTCATTACACCGTCCACACCTGGTGATAACATCGACAACGACTGCGATGGTCTAGTGGATGAAGAAAATTGTACGTCAGCTGAGCCGGAAGGTATGTGTTCAAACCTCATTCATCATGTTAGTAAAAAAGCCGATAGTAAAAATGAAAGTAATATGCTGCGAAGAAATATGGAAGGTATAAACATGATTAATGAATAATATATGAATAATACGGTGTATTATTTAATGTATGTTTTATTTATCAACCCTAGGAGTATGTGTATACGTGTATTCTTATCATTCGTAGTATAAATAATATATATCAAAGTTTAAATGGCATAGCTAATATTGAGTATAGATACCAACTATTTTCGTATATGTACATACAGATTTGAAAGCATTTGTTTTCTGAACTATTTCCTAGATGGAGATTATGATGGGATGTTTGACGAGGACTGCAAAGAGATAATAGTGGGTGAGTTGATCAGCAGGTGACTGGTGTAGTAGTAGAAACGAAAACAATACTACTACTACTAATAATAATAATAGTAATAATAATAACAACTACAACAACAACAGCAGCAGCATCAACAACAACAACACAAACAATAATAACAACACCAACAACAATAACAACAATAATAATAAAAACCACAGCAAAGATAATCATAAATAAAAATAAAGATACTACTAGGCCGCCGTCTACTACTACTACTACTACTACTACTACTACTACTACTACTACTACTAATAATAATAATAATAATAATAATAATTTCAACAACAACAATAATAATAATAACAAAAACAACAATAAGAGAAGAACAACAACAATAATACTAGGAATAAGAAGAAGAAGAAGAATAACAACAACAACTACAACAACAATAATAATAATAATAATAATAATAAAATTAAAACTACTGTCACAGTTTAAGACATGAAGACGTTAGTCTTTTGTATTTTAATTTCCAGTATCATCGTCTTCTTCCTCCATCATACCGACATCGACGTTTATTGCGGAGTCTACATCGACGGTATCAACGACATCTTCTACCTCAGGTAATTCCATTAGCCGAGATAGCAACGACCCAGAGTATATCTGTCACGGCGAGCTATTATTATGATGAGGCATCGCTATTATTATGATGAGGCATCGCTATTATTATGATGAGGCATCGCTATTATTATGATGAGGAATCGCTATTATTATGATGAGGCATCGCTATTATTATGATGAGGCATCGCTATTATTATGATGAGGCATCGCGCGCACTTACACTTACACCGTACATACAACACAATAGTCAATTTAAAATATGAACAGAAATTCAGCGATTGTGTTTTGTTTATATCTCAGCTTTATGCATGAATTCAACCCCCCACCCACTTTTCACCCAAATCCCCCACCCCTAATGCCCCACAATCCGTTTTTAACGCTTACTAAATTTAGTAGTATACATCTAGTAGCACTATTAGATGTGCATAGGCCTACTTTTGTAGATAATCATATGTGATATAGTTACGTAAGCTGTTGTTATTGAAATATTTTCGGTTCTTCATCAATATATATGTTATTATCATAATTATAATAATATTTTCAATTCTAATGTCTAGTATCTTCATCAGCCATCATACCGACATCGACGTCCTTGGTACAGGCTACATCGACGGAAACAATGACGTCTACGACTTTAGGTAAATCCACTAGAACCAAATTAATGAGCCCAGTAACTTGGTTGAATGGCGGTGAGAGTGGAAGAAACTTGATATAATAGCAATAATGCACAATATTAATAGTGTGAAACTCGTTCTTGTCAGGTTCGTGTAGGGTCTCTAGCCCTTGTAAAATAAGTTTCGTGCCAAGTGTATCGATTTTAAAAAAATAAAGATATTCGATTTTTAATGATTTTTGACGATTTAAAATAGTTTCTATTTTATAAACAGAAATGTAAAAAATCATGTAAAATCGAAAGATAATGCCACGAACCATCATAAGGACTATTGTCAAGTCTTGTAAAGGTAAGACTTGCATTCAAAGCAACAGGTCCATCCACCTCATCTCTGGAGTCTTCCTCAGGGGTATCGCTTCTCGAAGCTCTCACATCTACTAGAGACCACAAAGACTCCCGTAGCCATCTCTAAAACATGGGAATCGTGCACTTACGAGAGCGCTATGGTTTCATAGTATATAGATATGACAGCTTCGAGAAAAACCATGCCCTGGACAGCTTCATCAGCACCTGCACGTTCTTCTGCTTCGCCATCAGCACCGCCAGTACCATCCACATCATCCACATCATCCGACCACCTGATACTCACACAGCTGTCGTCATCGTCAAGCGACATCTCATCTGAACATTCACCGCCGGTGTCATCTGTTTCAGGATCCTCTTCAACGATCTCGCCCTCCCCAACGCTGTCGTCGTCCACTTCTCAAGCTTCTACCGGAACATCCACTTCAACGACAGTTACTACCCCTGATACGGGGATCACCCCGTCGATGGTGGAGCGGTGCACCTGCATCTGTACGACCGGAAAGGGTCCGCTGCAGTCCGAGGGTTTGGCACGCATCATGGAGAGTATCAGACAGGAATTGATCGTCGACAAGGAAACAGTTTCTCAGACTATCAGAAAGAAGACAAGCGCCCCTGACCATCGAATGTCTGCAGTTAGCATCGGATATGTAGGAATTGGTGTCATTGCCAGTCTTTTTGTTGGTATTTTCGTGTTAGATGCTAGTTCTCTGTTCAGAGACCTCATGTCATTGTTTAGCATTCTGAAAGACGTATGTAAACGTTGAAATGTCAGTTTAAAATATTCATCTAAATTAACTTTCTTAGCTCTGAAATGTCATTTTCTCTCCCATCGAAATGTATTTTCACGATGTTCTCGAATCCACAAAGGGACCATATAGCATCCTCGTAGCCAGATAGATAGCTGCGCGAGGGCAATTGTGGTCCTTTAGTGGATAAGAGAGCGCCATGAAACGATACCTGGTTCAAATCCCGTCCCGGGAGCTCGGTATCAATAGTTCGCGAAAGTTTCTAATGCGATCATGATATAATGGGTTGTCTGTACCGTAGCAATGCAGTTGTCATCCTTGGTTTGTCAGTACCATCCAGTGCTCGCAGGTTTACAGCAACATTCAGCCCTACGAACGTTGCGAGTTTCCTCCTAACCTAAGCTGACAAGTAGATCTACGCGGCAATGTTTTAAAAAGGGAGAAAATAAGAAACGATTCCCCCATCAAGAATCGATACGAGGGTTTACAGGATCTATGAACAGAGCATAACCGCAGATAGTTTCAGTACCATTGCATTGGCATGTACCGAAAAGGAATGATTGAAACCGCTCATGTTAATCAGGTTTACTGCTGAAACCGAATTGGAGTTCAATGTTCGATACGTCATTATGCAAGTTAAAGTTACAGATGTAACTGACACTGATACACATAGACTAGCGATGTTATCGACACTATTCTGTTTTCAAGAGAGATGTATGAAAGGATACCGTGGATGCTAAACATATTGTATATTTTACCTTTATAGATCTGCATTTAAAGGTATTTCATGCACATTGTTTTATACACAAGTGTGATAAAGGCGTTTTCATGCAAAGGCATCCTCGAAAAGTCGTTCATTGTGCTTATTTAACCCTCGCCATGCTGAAGGCAACCAAACATGCTCTGAAGAGCATGGACCATGCCTAAGCCAGCAAGGAGAGAGTTAAACATCCGTCAAATTAAGCCTATTTATACAACATCCGTTAAATGTTGAGCAGGCATAGGCTACAGGCCTGTGTTTCGAGGGTGATGTAGAGGATAATGTAGACCACCAATAAAGGTACTCTCTAATACATTTGGGATGATCATGAGAATGGTATTTTGATGATAACCATTATCTTAAAATAAGCTTTTATAGAAATCTCCAAACAAGATTCTGTTTCTATACATGAATCGCACATCTATATAATATGTGTGTATATATTTCTGCTACTTAATTATGTTTAATCAAAGATTTATTGTAATGTATACATATAGACAGACAGACACTATCTAACATGTATAACAATAAATTCATATGTGTATATATACAAAATTTAAAAGATAGTCTAAGTCTACATCCCGTAAAAGAAATATCGCACCACCCATGCGAATTTATTTTGTCATTTAAGAGATTGATATACATGTAATCAAAATATGAGTATTTAGACTATGGTGGTGCAACCTATTTTAATCAATTTTCATCAATATGCTTTACACTGTCTTTTTACTTCCCCCCTTGGTGTGTTGATGTCACAAGTGTCTGTATACATAGGCTACATTATGCAACACATGAGTTTTACAGTTCATGTACATATTTTAGTTCATTCAGTCGTCCTGGTACATTGATTTCATATATTGTATATACCTATTTATTTTAGAAATAATTTTTTTTCTAGAAATGTATCAACATAATATAAGCAATGTGTGATATTGTACATGAACATATATTTTATACTTGCAGTTATTTGCGAGTCTTTTTGCTGTAATTATGAAATAAAATATTCTTTATTTATGGTTAAATTACAAACTGTATAGTATCCATTTATGGCGTGCTGTTTCATGAAGGAACAATAAATCATGTCTTTTTTAAAAGGTACATTCAGCGACTACTTTAAATGGCATCTTGTCAGTAGTCATCGTGGCCATGATCTAGGCCTAAATATATATTCATGTGATTAATATGGTACACGGAGTACAATAACGAATAATGCATGCTAGTTTTTAATATATCTTAGCCACAAATGCAAAGTAGATTAATGTATCGTATATTTAAATAATTTACTCGCTTTTGTACCTCCAAAACGTTTTTCTATAAGGGAGGCAAATATACTGGCGAGCCCAACTTTTGTTTTAAAAGTTAATGATTATAGATATAGTATCATAACATTAATAGCAGGGCATGATGAATAATTTAGATGGCTGTACAAAGCACTTATGTTAGTCAAATAATACGCGTATTATATTATGAGGATGAGGTACCACGCCTCACTAATACGACTCGATGTAAATGGGAAACACCTAAATTTGCCTCGTTTCATTTTCATTTCATAATTTGCTGCCACTTACTCCTGTTCCAATTCAAATTCAAAACGTATTAAAATCTTGATACTAGTATATAATGGGACATGAGGAATACGCAGCTATCTGTATAACAGTACTTGTGTAGTGAAATAGAATGCATATATTTTCAGCTATATAACTTTGTTGGACCACTATGTAGGCGATTCAGTAAAACCTTTAATAGCCAATGTGAAACCATCTTCATGACCGTGATTTCACCAAACCTTACTAGCACAGTATTCTGGTTAACATAGCCTCCAAAATTGAGCTAACCTAGCACAAATTGCAACACGCATTTTTGGGGGAGTTTTCCTGTTTATATTTTAATGATGCTTCAGTTTGTGAATATGTGAAGCGTTAATATAATTTCCAAACAGATATAGGTTGTTTCTTAGAGGCACATCCAAGTCCAAAATTGGACAGGACCCCTCCAAAATGGCCAAAGTCAGATAAGAAGTATAAATCTTTCATAAACATAACTTGGTGCATGTGTATTGTGTAAAAGGTATTTTGGTAGTCTTGTCAATCATAGCAATTTGTTGCGAGATCACGTGTATATATTATCTCAGGATGTTGTTCGGCCAATCTGAATGATAGGCTTCTGTAAAGATATAAAGTTATCCAGTGATTGTCTCGATTACCGGTAGTAGAATTCCAAGTATCACCCACATTTATGAACTCACTGCTTGATGGAATGTTCCACTGATCTTCATTCACAATGTGGAATCCAACAACTGACACAACGTATTTATTCACAAATTTTAATAATTGTACACAAAAGTAGTAAGTAAGCAGCAATCCTCTATTCTTTACATATATATTTCTTATCCAATTTATATTCAGTATCTGCTTATCTATGAACAGCAAATGTAAGATAGTAAGTTATGCCATCCTAAATATAGAACAATATATCGTATGTCAAACGTGCAGGGGAATGTATCAAACTGGCGCCCGACATTGGAACACTGTTTTTCTGACAGATTGGTTCCAAACTAATCACAACCATACAATTTAAGCTTCATTGGTACTATATATTAATCTAATTATTTTCTTCTATGTGATCATGTATATTCACTATTTGTTTTTTTTTGTATCAGAATATTCTTTATTGTTTTTTGTTGTTGCTATAACAACACTAGTGACACCAGCCTGTTGCCTAGTTACAAGACATAATGCAGATCATGTTAGCAAACATATGTTGTCATGTGACCAGAAGGAGAATATACATAAACATGATAGTATTGCATTTTGGATATTTGCTTACAAAATATATATATATATAATATATACACACAAATATTCTTTGTGAAAGTATGTTGAAAATATTTGTATAAAAATATGGCGTGTTATGGTACATGATGATGTGAGTGTAGAAAGCAGGCTGACTTATATGTTGGTGTACCCCAGTGAAAACCTAGTACAGATAATCACATATGCTGGCTGCACACAAATTAATTTCGGTCACAGCAATATTAAATCATGCAGATTTCCATTCGCCACAGAGGGAGTATTACTCCACGAGTCAATAAACCAATCGTACGCGATGTTCTCTCATGTGATCATCAAACAACCAATTAGATCATAGTACAATTACTGACAAATTGTCACAATCTGCACATGATGTAATTGGTCAATAAATTAACCTAATCCCATTCTAAGCATCGTAAACCATTAAATCATTGCAGAGAGGGAATGGATGCAACAGAAAAATTGCTCCCATTTTGAATTGCTGTGACGAAACATCACTCATGAACAGCAAGCAGTAGTTAGCGGTTGGCAATCAATGTCGACGTATACGTCACAGGTAGCGTCCAGCAACACACCGTCCACTGTGATCCAAGGCTGAAAGCCAATGTTTAGAATGCACACCTGAAAGCCCTTTGTGTAGTACATGTACTTGATTTATATTATGAATATTTGCATACATTAATTGTTCTACATGTTTATTGATACACTTTTATATCATATATACATACATACATTCATATTATATCATAGACATGTAATGTTTATCTGTTTTTAAATTACATGTGTAAAATAGTTATTCTGCTTAATATACAAAAGAAATCCTATTTCGAAAGAAGTACTAAATGTTAATGATGTAGTGACATTGAGAAGAAAACCTATCTATATTACATTCCAATGTACAGACAAAACAAGCTAGCAACATAAACTTTGAATCTATTACCAAACATTGTAATAACGCCAATAGTTAATACCATTTGTATGTACACGTTCGCATCAATTCATACATACGTCTTTATTGCAATATCATATACTATTGTCTACAAATATTTTGCAACTACAGACATGCATAATGAATTAGGTCTGGTTATGTATTTATGTAAATGTGTATCTACATGGTCAAGGCAACAATTAACCTTATTGGTGTGATAGGTAACAATAATTGCCCTGCACAACAGCTGACATCATAGAGCAATTCCCTAGGGATTCTCTTCATACTAACACAATAAGAGACATTGAATGTGCATCTGATGCATTTCCAGTTGAAAAACAATGATATATACTGGTAAATATGCTCACAAATCCCAGAAAATATACATGTGTGGAAGGAATTTCACACATCTTGATAGTACATGTATCTAGAAATACATTATTATTTATTACATTTGTTTGTTTCTTAGGAAAACATAATATTGCAATAATACGTTATCCAAAGATCCAAATTGTAATAATTATTTGTGCAATAATGACAATAATAAATTTTCCGGAAGATGAGATATTTCTTTGTAAGAATGGGAACATAAATTTATTATACCGTTATGTACAAGGGGTGAAATAGGTTGTTTGTTAGATAGGGAGCAGTGGAGTTTATTAAGGCAGAAACTATATTTATATCAAGATGTTTGATATTTCAATTAAATGACAAAAGCCATGGGATGTTCTAGTCATTAGCGCAATAGCATGAACCATGTGTTAGCACTGAACACTGATGTTGATGAGAGGTATATATTGAATCTATCATAGTAAGTGAGTGAATATGGAATTTAACGTCGCTGCAGGAATCTTTCACCCATTTGCGACGAGAATCTATCATAAACACTGGTAATAGAGATAGAGGAACCAGCAGACAAGTTAACAAGACAGCAACATTCCAAGTCAAAATTACTATTATTTTTCATTCTGACTCAAAACACTATCTGCCAGAACATGCCAATATAATGATGAACAGTTCAAACTTGACAGCTTTCCTAGCCGTCTTCAAGAGTTTCACAACAGTTGCAATGTCAATGCTTCAAATCTGATACACTATGTGATGAATATAAAACAAGGTACCTTAATATATAATCAATATACTGGTATATCAGGTGCTCTTGTAGAGCTACAATAGTTGTAACTGGGCTCCCGCCACAATAGAAAGCGTTGACGTTACAATACATGTAGCCTACAAGAGCGTCGTGCAACGGGCACCAGATCTGTACATTTCCTAACCCAATATGTGGGTAATAGGACTTGAACGCTAGATGAAATATATGCAGAAAACCTTTCTGTTCAAAGTCAGGGAATGATACATGTGTGATACATTCATTAAATACTATAGTATAAATAGGTTTTCATAGAATGACCTCCATATGCATTAACCCTCTCCATCCTGAAGGCAACCAAATGCCCCAAAGAGCTGTGCCTGTGCCTAATCCAGGTTAAGAGGGCATCTACAGTTGCGCCCAGCAGGCAGGGGGTTAACAAGAGCTGGATACATTAATTCCTGTGAATGGTGTAGAGACTATACGTATAACAGGTGATATGGATCAATGCTGTGGCTATTGTGAACTTGGGAATTCTTTTGACAACATCAAACCTTGCTGAACTTCAGACCTGCTGCAAGTAGAAGAATACACAGTTGAAATAACATTATCTTACAATGTCATGCAAATAAAAATGTTTTTATTTTTAAAAATGTATGCTTGCTAATCAGAAATACTTTACATCAAGCTATATTTCAAGATGCATATTCAATAAATATGTATGACATATTTAAATATATATTTTCAATAAACATCTTTATTATTATTTAAAGTGAAAGAAAAATAGTTGATATATATATATGCTGTAAGCATTAAATGAACATTCCATAATTGTCCAATCTACATACAACTAAACACAAAATAATATTTGAAGAATGTTACAAACAAGTTGTTTACCATCTGTGTTACAATCACATGAACACATCTTATGTTACAACCAAACATTCAAGTTACAACCAAATTAAGTAACACAATGTTACAACCAAATTATGATCAGTTAGGATTTAACAGTTCTCAAAGTGCTGGGGCTGAATGGGTGAGTGAGTAAATATGGAGTTTAATGTCACTGCAGGAATCTTTCACCCATTTGTGGCTGAACAAAACATGACCAATGCTACTGGTGTTACTGGTGTTACTGCCTGGTGTTACTGGAAGTAACAGTTTGAATTTAGTCTACCAGCCTGAGCACAGAGAACAGCTAGATGTCAGAGAGATGTGTTAATACCATGGTTACAGTCTACGCTAGCCCGTCAACACGCCACAGTCAGATTAAGGACCATCATCAATTCAAGGTAGAATGGCTTCCGAGATGATGACAAATTATGAATTACTTAAAATTAATTTTAAAATATTGTACTAAATTTCCATATTTCCATATATTGAATTAATATATGAAATAATGCCTAAATCCATCAATCATTTACTTACGGTACTCATTGAGAGATTATTAACTTAATAGTACTACTCACCAGGATATTGACAACAGGAACTGCCATTGCCAGCAAGATAATGCATCAGATTATATTTGTAGGGAAAAGATACATCATTGTACAGAGAGTGAATATGGAGTTTAACATCGCTGCGGGAATCTTTCCCCCTTTTGCGACGACCCATTGTACAGAGAAAATAATGTCATGTTCATTTAGTTAGTAAACACAAAATCATCATCCAATCCAATTATTTTATATTATTTTGATTTCTATAAATACGAATAAATGCGTTATTATTTTACATCACAGCAGGAATCTTTCACCCATACGCGATAATTTCTAATGCAATTGGATATTAATACTCTCAATCCACATAAATAAATATTTTAGTGAACTACAGGATTATATCAAATACTAAATGTTAACAAAACATAACACATAAAATAAATATTATTATACAAAGTTAGAATTTGTAAGATATACTGGTGACAAAAACTTGGACAACTAACATACATATATATCTATATAGAATTAGAAGTTTGCGATAGAAAGGTTTAAAAGTTAGAGAAGCACATATATATATATATATGATGTATATAGGTATACAAATACTGCGATCAGACGTATACAAGACATTGTGAGAATCGGAGATGGTTGACTTTACCCTGCACTGACTGTGGAGTGTACGTGGCTAGCTAAAACTTGCCCATGTACATGGTACCTTCGTCGTTGCTGTAGCAGTCCGGACAGTGGAGCTTGTTGACACGGACACGCACGTCCGCACCCTCCTTGCCGTTGCCGAGCGCCACGTGACACACGCAGCACTTGAAGCACTGCACGTGATATGACAGACCCAGAGATTCAATGATCATCGCTGCTCCGTATCCTGATATGATAGAATAAGGAGAAAATTGTATTATTGAAATTTAATGAATAAAAGGTTTCAAAGAGATCTGTTGGAGTGAATGAGTGAGTGATTATAGAGTTTAACATCATTGCGGGAATCTATCATCCATTTGCGATGATTAAACATGTAATTATTTTATGGTTTTTTTAATGTCATTTAATGAACCATTTTATTAACAACATTGAACATTATTTTGTTTTTCATGTCGCATGAAGTTATATCAATCACACAAATTGTCTTTAATTGAGACTACTGGTACTGGTAATACAAATTAAATTGTTATTTTAATTGGAACACATAAGAGGATGAATGACTTATTTTTAAGACATATATTTGAGACACAATATTCAATAGTGACATTTAAATAATGATGCATATTTTACTGTTTATTCACTAAAGAATTTTAAAAATATAAATACAACCAATCAGACAGCCCTACTGAGTGAGTGAGTGAGTGAGTGATAATGGGAGTTTAACATTACTACATGGGAATCAGAAGAAGCTACTCTGTGCATTACCACAGAAGCAACAACTGCATTAAGCATCATGATCAGAAGAAGCTATTCTGTGCATTACCACAGAAGCAACAACTGCATTAAGCATCATGATCAGAAGAAGCTACTCTGTGCATTACCACAGAAGCAACAACTGCATTAAGCATCATGATCAGAACAACCTGCTCTGTTCTTACCTAGTTCCTGGCTGCAGTGAGAACACTGCTGGCGGCCGCTGAGAGCCACGGAGGAGTCGGCCTTGTGCTCTGCAGGAGGAGGAGGAGGAGCTCTGGTGGCGGGAGGCAGGGACTGTGAGGAGGAGGTGTAGCTGTAGTCGGCCGGCAATGTCTGAGACAGGGAGGACTGAGACAAGGAGCTCTGACCTGGGTACTGCCCATACGAGCTGCCCAGATCCTGAGAGTAGTTGCTACCGGTGGAGCCCCGAGCCCCGGCAGTCTTCTGTAGGAGAGTCTGACGGATGGCGGCCGGCATGTTTCCGTCGTGTCTCTCGAAGGAAGAGTTGAGACTGGGCGACTGCTGCTTCTCCATCGAGGGTTCCTTCCGCCACCGGTTGTCAGATGCGGGTTTGATGGGACCACTGAACTGGGAGTGAGTAGGCTGGCGAGTGTAGGAAGTGGAGTCTGTGTTCGCCAATCTCCGTCTCTCCGCCTCCTCAATCAACCAGTGTTCCTGCGGGGTGGAGAACTGCTTCCGCATTATCTCAGAATGTTTTGAACCACTGCGGCTGTTATTATTATTATTACTTTGCATAGTTTGATCACCGCCGAACCAATCATGCGACGTCCGGAACTTCTGTTTTGGAACTGCGTTCAGGGAACGAAGCTGTTCCCTGTTGGGCGTGGCACGTTTGATGGGGCCGGCACCGGTGGGGCTAGTGGGAGGGGTCAGGTCTGGCCGGGTATGCAGAGGTGTGGGCTTCCTGTTCATGGCCAGCATGTCTTCTCGTGAAAACCGAGCCTTTCCGCTGGGGTCTGTGGAGGATCGTATGGCCTCGTTCTGCCATGCCGGGGACACAGACTTCACGGTGTACTGGCTCTTGGGCTCCATGACGATGGTCGTCGAGTACTTGGGTTGTGTGTTGCTGCGGACGACTCCCGGTCGTCTGGATGTCACAGTGGACTGGTACGAAGGCGATGCTTCCCGGACTCGTGATACTGGCGCTTCGAAGAGCGTGGCGTCTGGCTTTGACTCCCCGGCGGATCTCAGACGCTGCAGCTCTTCCTGTTCCCGGTGGAACTTCTCCTGCTCTCGGCGCAGTTTCTCCTCCTGCTGCTTCAGCTGCTCCTGGAAGTACAAGAATCACGTCAACATTCTGACCATAGGAAGAAACAGAACATGGAGATGCTTCAATAATGATCATTGCTGGTTGCTACCACCACCACTACTGGATTAATTACAAGATGCCTGATGGCTTCTACCACCACCAAAATCAATTACAAGATGTCTTACCCATTGATTACATGTAGGTCTCAAAGCATCAAATACAATCAGCACCAAATACCTAAAGATTCTTATTATTTGCTATTATCAGATTCAATGTTAGATTAGTATGTGCATGTGTCTGTACAGCTTCCTATTCCTATACTCATGATCTGTCATGTCAAGCCTTCCTCTACTATACTTGCCGCTTGCTCTCGTAGTCGGGCTGCCTTCTCCTGGTATAGTCGATTTTCTTCCTCCTCTGCTCTCCTTCGTTCTTCCTCTGCCCTCTGTCTTTCTTCCTCTCTTATCTTCCGTCTCTCTTCTTCTCTTATTGCTTCAATGTCTACTTCAGCTGTAAACAAATTGCAGGATGTTCTAATCTCTAATGTATTAAATCTGCATTAATTAATTTCCACCTGTATAATATTTTCAGGATTTTCTGACTTACAAGTGTTACAAATCAAGTTTTCATGGTAAATTTATCATTTTTTTCCCAGGATATCCTTTTAACGGTTTGGGACTGTGAATTTCTCAGACCATCTGTTCAGATGGAGGAAATAGGTAACAATGCCTCTTTAAATCTGACTTACGTGTTCTATACGCCACCTGCTGTGTTGATCTGACATGATTCCCATCTGACATGTCCACCTGGTTGACGTTCACTTGAAAGTTATACTCAGGAAGCACCCTGCAAGTTTCAACATTTTCAGTCTTTGGAACATTTGTTTAATTAAACATGGAAATTTCCAAGTTTCTGGTGGCAGTCAGAACTTATTCTCATGTATGAATCAATGCTTTATGTCACAGTGGGAATATTTCACTCATACGTGATGAGTCCTCATGTATTTATCAACTATATTTTACGTTTAAACACAAGACTATTGTAGTATTGGACTGCAGTCTTCTTCATAAAACATTTATCCTACAAAACTACCACATATATCATACATATTATGATGACAACAACAACAAAAATAATTAATTCTAAGGCTACGATAAGAAAAATGAAAAATGCTCACTCATCGGTCCTGTTTCTTGGGTCGATCACCAACACCTCTGAGCGACCTTGACTTTGACCTTGAGCTTGAATTTGGAAAGCCATGTGGGACGTACTGGTTTCTACTGGCTGCGATCTGACCGTGTTTGTCTGCTCATAGGATTGCACATTCTCCCTGACCTCTCTGGGCTCCCTGACCTCTCTGACCTCTTTGGTCTGGTGTGGAGGGCTGGTGTCATTGGCCACTCGCTGCAGATGTTGTAGTCGTAGCCTACGTTCCTGACGTCGCTCCTCGGTGATGCGCATGCGCTCCATCTCGGGTTGCAACATCTGGCGCTCCTGAAACGGTGACATGAAAATGCTGGATGAGACAAGAAGGGCGATATAACATAGCACTAGCAAATACTGCCTGCAATCATCAGGGCAACTATCCTGCATGTCCTGTCACTGTCATGTACTTGCCCGGGAGTCATGTCATTATTACATTTGTCATGACCGTAAAGGCATAATATCACAGTTGATAAACATGTATAATCGGACAAACAAATTTCGATCTGAGACTAATTACGCTTGATTTATCCACCTAAAAGTTGTTATTTAGTGATGTACCCATCCCCCGGCACTCGATAGTTATAAAACAAATAATATTTTATATTAAATAGGTTTGTACTGAAGATTCAAGCAAAATTCCATTATCCATTTGTTGTTTTGTATTCTTCTATGTAAATGTGTATGGTTTTATTTATCATTTTAAAAGCATTGCTGATGAGTGGTCAGTTAGGATCAAATTGAAGTCATGAATCGTCAGAATACATGAAGTATATTCACTTGAGTCATACTTACAATGGCTCAGGAAATCTCTTCAGAGTTCCCCACTCAATATCAATGGTAAAATGGTTCACTAACGTCAACAACATTGGATATGGTCATCTTTAAAGATACACAATCTATACCATTAGTTGGCAAACACAGGCACTTGCCACTGGATCATATTGATGGAACACAATAATTTGTTCAGCAATCTTTAACGAATATTTATGTTTGTTTTGCTTTTAAATCCTTCATTTATTTACCATTTCAATTATAACTCTATTGTACTTTAATTTGGTTGTCCCTAATTATCATGATTATACAAATTCATATATATTTTATAAATATTTCTAATTAATTTTGTGGATAATATTGTTTACTCGTTTCGCTCGTTAATCTGTTCTAGCTGATGGAACATCAACATCAATCATTGGCTTGTGTATTTATACTGCAACATATAAAGATCAGCAGGGAGTCCGGCCTGCTGATCTAGCACAATTGCCATCTGTGAACGCCAGTATTGGTGATAAGATATATATCTGTGATTGACAGTGCAGTGATAGTCAATGCAGTAAATATCTGGATACAATTCACATAGTGTGACATGGGATATTATTTGTGTTGTGCACTATATTTTCTACAGTAACAATTTGAATATACATTATTAGTGGACAATAGGGCTGGAAAGTAATGGCGGGAGCCTCATTGTGAAAGTGACTTCCGGGTACAGGGAAGCTCCTAATAATTACGACTACTCAGACCTGCTTACCTTTCCGGTTTCTCCGTAATGTTTCCTGAGAAATACCTTAAATTACGGTATTCCGGAGATGCAGTTAAAGTTTC
>JAUTBV010090133.1:0-18706 GCA_032361325.1 Lepetodrilus fucensis | reverse complement strand
CAGTGGAAAATACCATTTACAACCAATCCAGGGCCAGAAATCCCATCTATGCTGTACTGACTTGTGTACGAAACCTCTGTCTGGCACGAAATTCAAATAATTTAGTGGTTTATAACCTATAATGCAGTGGTCTCAGAAAACTATGAAATGAAAAATCAACATTATAAACTTTTTTCTTGGTCTTACTCTTACACTTCATGAAAAAAAACAAGTGTAAACTTTAATGTTCTAATCTAATGAAATCTAAATGTATCCAAATAAACAAAAACAAGCAAAACATTTTTGTGAAATGCATGGTTATCATAATACACATTTTCAAACCTGATCTTCATTCTATAAACTTCCTCTTAATATCATAGCCTAGCTTTAAACAGAATACCCCCTATTGCATAATATTAAGTGTTCATGAGATCTGTTATCAGTGATGGATACTATCTACAATTAATTTACACCATTTATACTTTGAAAATGTATCCACTAAAAATGAATAAGAACACTGAAAACCAACTGTGATATAATTTCATCTGTTAGATTCATGGATACCGACAATGGATCAAATAACCATTCCTATACATTGACAAATACATCCCTGACTAACACGGAATTCCACGAATCCACAGAAAATATATCAGATTTGTCCATCTTTAAACATATTTGTATTTGTTATTTGTTTAAGAAGTACAATATTGATCGATGTTTTACATCATATTTACCATAAACAAAAGAAATTACTTTTTGTTAAAAATAATTTCATAACTTCCTTGAACATATACTTTCATACCAAGGTTATTATTGTGTCATGTAAATGTAGAAACAAGCAAACAGGATATCAGTTTCCATGTGTGTGAATGAAAGTTTCCCCATAAATTTAACATTTGCTGGCTACATGACCAAACAAACCTTGTATCATGTCTGGGCCCTACCATATTTAGTTTAACTTTCGCTGTGTTGAAACTTGATCTATTCCCTATATACATGATATACAATCTCCATGACAACCACGTTGGTCCTAGGGATCAGATCTCGGAGGTTACACAATGTAAACTCTCGAAATTTATTTACTCCATAGAAAAGCCCCGTAATAATTTTAAGACTGGCATTTTTGCCATTCCTCAGGATAAATTAGGAAATCTGTTTCAAAAGTGGACAATGTGACATTAAAACATAAACAGACTTGGAAGGAATGTATAAATGGGAAATGTGATACGGATAACAAGATAGGGGATGTGACGTTAAGGAGATTTCAGTTTACCTTGTGATTCCACAAATTACTATTAGCCTCATTTTTATACAGAGTCTGGTATATCTTAGCATGCTCATGAATACATCCTTTGTCTTTGTTTGTTAAAATATCCCAAAATATTGTAAAGGAAAGGTCAATGTCCTAATTAATTTATTTTTAAGTTTTCACGAACAGTACAGATCTAGTACAGCCAATGACATTCACATTAAATTAAACTTTAGAAATGGATTAAATATAGCATTATATAGTTAATGACTTAATGGTTTTAGACATACAAGTAAGTTAATATCTTCTTCTGAATACAGTCTACCTTGTCATATCAGAGACCATATGTATATACTCAACAAAAGATAATTTTGGAGGAAATAATAACAAAAATTTAAAAGATTTAATTTGTGAGGAAAACGTCTAGCAATTTTCGAACTCAACTTCATGCCCCAAGATTACGAAACTTTCTTGAGTACGATTTCATGCTCAAGCTCAAAATTTACATGATGTTTTATGAACAAAACTCATAAGTTGAGCATGAAATTGTACTCATTATTAATCAATAAAACGATATAAAGCTAAATATTCATGTGCCGAAATATGCTACTGGCTCTCAATTAAATTTTTTGATTGTTACTTTATTTTATTTTATTTTATTTTATTATTTTTAATTGGGGTTTAGAGTAATTTTTCTAGATTCTTTCACTAATATCATGACTTGTCAGTTTAGTTTTGTTGAGTATTTTATGCATAAGGCCATTATGTATGTGTACAATGTAATCTGTACAATAACTAATTAGAAAGTTGTTATTTTATTTTCTGATGTCTGTTGATATTTTAACTTTTGATAAAATTGTTTGAAATGATATTGCACTTATGATATCACACAATACTGGCTCCCACAGGAGATAATGGCAGTAGGACAACAATGTTATTCTACCAGAGATAACATTTCACAACTTCACTGATTGGTTGAAAACTTGTTTTTTTCTAAAAAAAAATCTTTGAATTAGGGTTCAGAGTACAATATTTATAAGTTACATGTGCATATATTGCTATTTAGTTACATTGTTGTGATAAATAGAATGTCCACCTTGTGCCTTTTGATATTAGTGTTATCCTACTCACTGATAACAGATGTTGCTTACTTTTATCAACTTGTAGGATAACATTGATATCAACAAAAAATGTATAAAATTAAACAGATTAATATTTCAAATTAGCAAGTTATACATTTTGGTTTTTAAATTAAAAAAATAAATATTGCACCCATTTCAGTAAGCATTGGGGCACACGTGTCAAGTTTCAAGTCTAATTGGCTGCATAACCCAGTAAACTGCCTCAGGGGGATACCACTTGAAAACCACTTAAACTACTTGAAACATTCAAGTGGGTAATAGGTAAAGCATGATGGAGGGTATCTCGGAACACGACAAGATGCATGTATAAAATTATTATATTGTTATACATGTTTCATTCATGGTTTGACGTAAATCTGTATACTTGTAACCATAAATTTATTCAAAAGTATTGTTTGTCTGTCTAAAACCTCACTTTAGAGCTTATCGGGTATCGATACTTCAGACATTTCTGCTTCAATTAACTATAGTGACCTGTTTTCAAAGACAAATATTTTTTGGATTTTTTTTTTTAAATAAGGGAATGTTACCAGTCATTCTACAGGTTATAAACCACTAAATTATTTTAATTTCCTGCCAGACGGAGGTTTTGTACATAAGTCAGTACAGCATAGATGGGATTTCTGGCTCTGGATTGGTTGTAAATGGTATCATTTAAAAATTCAAATATCAAATGTGAACTACATGAGAACCCAATTTGTTATTTTTTTGTGGTCTTTAAGATAGTTGAAGTTTACACAATGTATTCATTCCGAACATACGGTGACGTCATGCCTATTCCTGTGAAACGTAAACAAGCAATTCGACATGTGTTTTTTCTTCGATTTCTACATTGCTGGGGAACTGAACTTTGCAATGTAGGTCGTTTTGTGGTATTTGAATCACGGAATCAGTAGTTATGCATAAATACGTTAACACTGTCATCTATGGGATTTCTAATGGTGGTTTATAACCTACAATGTTACCAGCCTTATGATGAGGGCTCTATTTCAAGCCCTGACTGAAAATTTAGTATTTATGACAGGTAATTTTTCTGGTCGAACAGTGATCAGTAACAGAAATAGCTTTTACACAATTTCAGGCATAGCAACAGACAATTGCGATTTCAGCAGGCCCCAAACCATATCCAGTGCAAATAAATCAACAAATAAATCAACAGATTTCTGCAGATCCGTGAAAAGTTGCCATGCCTACAATATTAATATAAAATGCATTACACTATTTTCTTAGTCATGACAAGACTATAATCTTAAACAACAATAAAATAATAAAAACCAATAATCATGAGAGAAAAACAATGAAGAGTGCATTAGCAACATTGGCAAATAAAGGGAGACTATTCCCAAGGTGTAATGCTACAAAGGGAGATAACTCACCTGGCTGTGGCTTGATGTGTGCAGTGAGTGGGATGGGGAGTTTGCGGCTTGGTAGGACAGATGAGAGGGCATGGACAGATGTGGGTGTGGCAGAAGGGGAGGGGCTACCATGCAGATGACCTGAGAGGAAGAGAAATCTAGAGGTCAAGGCATGTAAACATTAATTCGCAGAAACAACACATGACCAAATGTACGAAACGGGTTGATTGGTGGTATGACAAATCTAATTTGATTGGTTGTACTAGTAAAAATTGTTCTAGTAATGTGATCTCGATCTCTGCGATCCGTCGATTGGAATTATGAATCGCAAACAGTACGTTTACACAGTGCGATTTTATGCATCGTTACAATCGATTGACCCGTGCGAGTCCTTAAGATAGAAATTTCAGAACAAAAAGGAGAAGTAAACATTGAATGTATATTTTTTTTAATTGAATAAAAACACAGGCAATTTAAATTCAAAAAGATTTTAACCCTCTACCTGCTGGGTGAGGCACAGCTACACCTCTTTAGAGTATGTCCGGTTGCCATGGTGAGGGTTAAATGAGGGATAAACAAATACAATCACAGAATTTCAAAATATGCATACTTTTTGGAAGTGTTACAAAGACATTACCTAACACAGAGTGGTGAACAGACATTTGCAGGTAGAAAAGCAATGATAATAAACATTTTTAGCTTCAGCAGTCCAAAATGTCTGCAATTGTATTTATTTTTCATCATTGTCACAAAATATTCCATCCTTTCTACTAAATAATTATATATTCAAAATACATAAAAATTCAAATTCAACTTTTCAAAAAGTTTTCAACATGGACAAGTTCAAAAAGCTAACCGTGTTTCGAGTACGGTATTAAATTGACCGTGAATAATTTCAATTTAATTAGATTCCATCATGTTAATAACATAATTAGCAACAAATCTTGATATCCTATTTATAATTACTGATCACAGATATGTAATATTGTTCATATCTACAAATATCACGAACCAAGTTCTAGAAAAGTCGGAATAATGTATAAAATATCAAGTGTCATAATTGTTCAAAGGCACTTTTGCATTGTCATATCCTTAAATATAATTTCTCAAGCAATATATCCTGCATCCTTTGTTTTGGAATTAATTTGAAGGGTAACAAAAGCAGCCACACAAGGGCTTGCTTATTACATAGTGCTGAGATTGTGTCTAAAATAAAGGGAAGTATCGCATATCGAAGAGCACATGTCCTGTTCGGAAAATTACACATGAAACCTAAAACTTGACTTTTGATTGAAAAACCCTTTGTTTTCAGATAACGGAGCAATTATATGCCTCTTATCAGAATAAAGTGACACATGAATCTTTGGTTAATTTCAGTAGGTCATATAACCCTATGTATTATACTATGGACTTGGGTTTTTCGGTCAATACGAACTGTGAAGTTGTGTGTATCTCATAAAAATTTGTTTACATTAATAACAAATTTGCGAATGCACAACAGATTAACAATTATTTGTACGTGATGTAATAACTGATCCCACATTTTGCATAAACTGACAAAAGAACATTGTCATAACTCCAGTATAGTCATAGAAGTCGTTAATTATAAAACTATGACTATCGTTAATTGTAAAACATTTTATAAGTATACCCTGTCAAATGTATTCATATGTACATACCAGTATGCATATTTGACAAGTTCCAGCATATCGCGACTAAATATTACATATAAATCTCAATCGCATGTTATCAAAATATATTTCCCAATGTTGAAATTGTAATGAAAATGCACTTTAAGAATATTTCTGACAAGTATGTCAAAGTTCAACCAAAGTCTAGTCTGTGCTTCGCGTATGTGCAACTCGTTGTTTATTGAAGTGGTTTAACATGTTTAAGACACCAACAATAGCAGATATATTCAGCTTGCTACTAAACCTGATTGTGGATAAATAATCTCGGCCAGTTTATTGCTTAGCAACAACAGGCCAGAACCTGCGTTGGTTATTCAATCATCGACACATTTATAGCATTGTCCTGTATTGTAACGGTTGTTGGTCTGTGTATATATATTTTCAGCCACTAAATAGCTTTATTTGTCATTCTTAGACCCATCGATACGTCTTTAGAAATTAACCATATCAATTGAAGTGGCGTTATTCAGCTAAACCATACAGGAAATTCAAAACTTCTATTAGGAGACAACTCTGATTAATACAGTGAACATAACAAAGGATTTCTTTCATTAAACGAGGTTTTTGTGTATATATATCAAACAGGCTGGCTTTTATGAAGGTTGTAAAATAAGGTCTTTTTAAAAAAGAAGCTTGCGATAAAGAAAACGCCTATCTTTTCCCCCCAAAAAAAAGTTGGCTAGTCTCCAGGTGGGTGAACAAAGTAAATATATGCCGTCGATTAATTCTGGCAAAGTTTCACACCACTGCGCAAATCACACATTGAACTGTAACTTATAAAATCTGTCTGCTTATTGGTTTAATTTCGACATATTTTATACTTCATTTGTCGCAAACGTAACTGATAGCTTTATGAATATCTAAGAAAAGGTCTCAATGCTGGACGAGGGTTAAATTGAACTATTTGACATAATAAAATGATCATATATTCCATTGGTAATAGCATTGTTTTTCTGAAAGTTGAACTAACAAAATTGTCATATAAATTGATTTCATTAGTGCTTTACTTTGCAATGGGAATATTTCACCCATATGGAAAATAAAGACTGTCATATAGAAAATAAAGACTATCATATGGAAAATTAAAATTAATTAATTATTCCAATACATTGCAACGGAAATGTTTCACCAATATGGAAAATAAATAATGTCATATAGAAAATAAAGACTGTCATATGGAAAATTAAAATGAATTAATTAGTCCTATACGTCACTACAGGAATATTTCACGCATATGTGACGAAATGTTGAAAATTAAAACTTTTAATCCAGAAATGAAAATAACTCAATTTTTATCTCCAATGAATAACTAGTATACATATGAATAACTAGTATACATAATGACAGTGAGTGAGTGAATATGGAGTTTAAAGTTGCTGCGTGAATCTTTCACCCATCTGCAACAAACATATTGACAGCAGTGTTACCCAAAGTGACCTGTCCAAATGAATATGGTTGCTTTTGTTTTTATTAGATCTCCTAATATTGGTGGCAATTCAAGCAGTTATTAACAGTTCCATCTGTTGGAATTATATTACCGACCATGGCTTGTAGATAGTATTACACAGAGGTTATACAGGCTTATCATCCTGCTATAAACATATCACTGTGAGCTTATTCAAATACTATGTAAAACCACAAGTTTATTGAAACTCACATCTCAATGGATGATATATCTTTGCAGAGCCTGACTAATTTCCTCCAAATTAAAAAGTTATGCTTGACTACAGCCATAGATGATATTCTGCAACATCATACTGGTTTTGTATAGGAAGCTAGATAAAGGATAAAATAACCAAATACAATTTTTTTAACAAACAAAAAATTCTATATCTGAAACTTCATATTTAAGCAAATAGTACATTTAAATATAGGCTTCTAAATAGATGTTGTTGTCTATTTACAACTTGAAATAGTTTGCTTGAACAAACAATTCTTATCTAAACATGCACATCCCTGTCATAGGTGACCTTCATAAAGTGCATGTTCTTTCCAAAATTCTAAAAACAAATTTAACATCTTTCGTTTATTGTAGGAAAAAAAATATTTTGAAAACTGATAAAACAATTGATATTAATAGTTATTATGCCTGTCAAGGTGTTTAGGTAATGCAGGAACCCCTATAGTACACAGACTTTGTGAATTATAAAATCTTGATAATTTTCAGTAATAATACATGTCCTAAAACACCTCCCTGTAGTATGCCTATATATAGAAACTCCATGTTTTCAAATTTATGTCAAACATGTGTATTCCGTGCCTCTGGTCTACAAATCTGAGAAACTAAATACCGAATATCATTGGGAATATCAGGTATTTTTGAGTTAGGTAAACAAGAAGACCCTATCTTGTTTGGCTTTGCTGTAGAACAAATATTGCTTAGATAGACTGGGCCAAGGGAACAAGTTCTGATAAGGTATATTGTTCGTAACTATGGAATCTGTCGTGGAAACCAGTCTCCATGCATAATGTTTACCTGGTCAAGGTGCACACACATTATTTTCAATATTTACTTCCCAAAATGCAAAAGAACTTCGTTTTTATACCTTTTTTAAAAACAATTT
Organism: Lepetodrilus fucensis; assembly: GCA_032361325.1. Taxonomy (NCBI): domain Eukaryota; kingdom Metazoa; phylum Mollusca; class Gastropoda; order Lepetellida; family Lepetodrilidae; genus Lepetodrilus; species Lepetodrilus fucensis. The sequence continues at coordinate 10,726 of JAUTBV010090133.1, read as the reverse complement.
TCAGACTTATGTAGGTGGTGGGAAAACTACAAAATATTTTGATGGGATTCATGTCTGATGAAAAGCTTGTCAACTAAACCATATTATAAAACACCGTCCATGCATAGCAAGCTTAACAACAGAAGGCCTGACTAACCTAGCAACGTATATAAAGTAGACCAAAATTACTTCAAGCAAAGTAAATAGCTTTCAACATTTATTCAAAGGCTACAACTTACAAAATATATATCTAAGCACACCTACTATAATTTTTTTATATGAATCACCTCCACATGACAAATATATTCGCAGCTTTCAACCTGTCATTAAACTAATATCAATAATGATGCAATGAATATAATTATATATAAAGAACTCGAGTACTAGAAATATACAGAATTGTTAGAACATTGTCAAGCGGTAAACTAAAGTACATGTATTCACAAATATAGAGCAGTGTGCTTTGGAATAAATTGTGCTAAATATAAGTACATTTCTGTATAATAATTATAATTTATTTTATCTATGAAAACCAAAACTGAAATAGCAAGAACAAATTCAAATTTGAAGCTAATTTTCAATGAACATTGAATAGACCATTAACACTTAAGCCTAGCATAATGATAAATAATCTGTTGTAAATTCTAAAACAAAACACAAAAACTATAATATTTATATCTTGCTGATGTTATCTTTGTGATTAGATTCAAACCTGAATAAGAGAATGCATTTTTGTTTCAATGTCTGTGAGAAATTTCTACTATTTGTAACAAGGTTCAACTAAAGTTAACATATATTTTTTTGACTGGATGTAAATCCAAAACACTAATAATTATCTAAAAGATTAAAACATGATCGTCTAATTATAAATCAATGATACATACATACTGTAATCATGCCTAAAGATGTGTATTTTTCAACTTTACATTTATGTTTGAAATACATGTCAGGTCTCTTGACTACAGCATTTGTTCAAGGCTTGTCTTGAATAAATTCCTCTAAATTTATGATAATTTAAAATTGAGATTTCATGGCCAATTTTCTTATGTGAATCTCAAACAATGCGTTTATCTGAATTCTTTGCTCTTCTATGAACTGTGACGAATCCTTACAATTACCTACAGATACGTATCATATGTTGAGAAATATATTATGCAGGAGAAGGCCCCTCCTCCCCCAAAGCAAATATTATTCAGGTAAAGGGACTCTCTATCGCCTCTCTCTCTCATTATCTCTCTCCTTGTCTTTCTTTCTCTTATTTCCCTTCTCTCTCTCATCTCCTCTCTTCTCCTTCCTCTCTCTATCTCCTTCCTCTATCTCTCCTTCCTCTCCATCCCTCTCCTCTCTTCCCTCATTCTCTCTCTTTCTCTCTCTCTCCCCCCCTCTTTCCCTTCCCTTTCACCTTCTCCCTACTAAGTTGATAACCCAAAATATTCATCTCCATGATAGGAAGTATATCCGAGTTGTCTAGTTGAGATATTTTTGCTTTTGATGTCCTTACACAATATTTATTGCTCAAATCATCGTCCTTTCATCTTGAAAAATTATCAACAACAATTGTACAAGTTAACCCTTTTGTGACTGGAGCAGTGATCTTGATGCATTCAGTTGGGACAGTAAGGATGTGTATGAATTGTAATTAGAAATATTGGAGCCTGTTAACTTTTAAAGTGCAAAGTACTTATATAGGACACACAAATATAAGTGGTTTAAGTAATAGTTAGTCCACGAGGTTCGTGGTTTAATCGTGGAAGGCCCAGTTAAACAACGAGGCACGTAGCACCAAGTTGTTTAACTGGGCCTTTCTTACCTAACTTACTTAAACCATTCCTCCATATGTCAACTGTCATTATATTATATACTTTGCGCATAATGAATAAATGTGTGCAAATATTCGGAACTATATTTCGTCCATGTCTATCTATTAATAACAATCCACGTTAGAGGTGTGGCACATACGTCGCGATTTGCACGTGAGGTATATTCTCATTGAAGCATGCTGACTATTCATACTTCTGGTTGCTTACAGATAATAATGGCCCTGAACATAGTATACACATAACGTCATACTGTTCACGTGCACCTCGTGCAATGACTGATCTCTGCCTGCACAGTATGCATACATCGTGGAGCACGTGCTGTTAATGGGTACTTCTAAATGTGTCAAGATACTAAATAGATTTGTGTTAGCTTTCTCGTAGCCTCCATGGCTCGTGGTAGAGCATAGGATTCACACTCAGAAAGAGTGAGTTCGATCCTGACTAATGTCAAGATATTTTATGATGTCGAAGTAAGTGCTGTTTGAAAACTACAAGTCGAAAACTCTAAAATACTACAATATTATTCTAGTCATGGCTTAAAAGTAGTTCCGACCGTGTGAGTGAGTGAAAAACTGTCAGTTTAACCGTGGTTTAACTAAAAAACTGTCAGTTAAACCACAGCAGTAACCATACAAAAGAAACACAGGTGTGGTTTAACACAGAATAGTCTTGTAAGAAGATGTATAATTATTACGTAAAGTAAATTATTTGCTGGATTACTGTAAGGGAGTGAGGAGTGAGTGAGAGAGTGAGTAAGTGAACGAGTAAGTGAGTGCATGAGTGAGCGACTGAGTGAGTGAGTGACTGAGTGGAGTGACTGAGTCAGTGGGTGATCTAGTGACCAAGTTAAGAATTTACACTATGTTCCAAAAATACTAGCAAACTAGCTGTGACCTGTTTATGGTGGGAAGAAAACCTGCAATTTCGGCTAATACCGTATACAGAGACCACAGTACTTAGACCAATAAACTACCACTGCATTAAGAAATAGGATGAAAACTTTACACTAAGAACTGTTGTTTTTTCAGCATGATTAAACTGTTATTGAAATATACATAAACACACACAATTCTGCATTCTTTATATGTTGTTACATGCCTCCTTAATCGGTAGCTACAGCCGATTGTATATATGCTATTGTCTCTGTAGTCTTAATTTGTATCTACTCAGGTTCACACACTGAGGCAGGAATTATTGCAGTAACGATGCCACCAGAATGAATTGATTCTGCTCAATATATCTGGAGATTGGCGAGTCATGCATGGAACCACCTTTGAGATTACTTATTGATAATTCTTGTCTCACTAACTGCATGCTTCACTGAGGAAATAAAATAAACGCCATTGAAAGAGGGAAAAATGTCCCACATCTTGTAAGGAAATTCTAGAGTACATGTTGTCATGGGAACACAAAAACAATATCCAGAGGTTTGGTCAAAATCTTAACAACTGACAGCAGAAATAATCAAATTGTGATCTACGTGTCGGCTCCCCCTTCTCCTGCCACGCCTCCCTCCTTCAATCCCCCACCCCCCACCCCCCTCCTGTCAGGTGAGACAGCTCTCCGAAAGTCCCAAGAACGTGAGCAACCTCACCCAGGAGTTCTGGTAACTACGGCAACCGTGAGAAGCATCAAAGGATTGTCAGTTCTCATTGTCTAATCTTGACAAGTCACGGATACGCAGTATCATCATAGACGCATCAATTTTTCACAATGCGGCCACTTGAGTCCCAGCCAATCAATCTCTGACGGCTTGATCAGACGGCTAGTTTTAAGAAGTTTATTGGGAAATTATGCCTCGTCAATCTGTTACCACAGCAACATAACAATCGCTATGCTGGGGGTGTCTTGCTGCGGGACAAACACACAGAGTCTAATAATCATCTAGCAACTGTGAAGCTAGCATTTGCTGCGATCAATCAAATAATAATGAGGTCCCAAATGAATGGACATAATATATAGCGAGCATACCTGTAATTAACTACAAGTAGCTTAAATTACTACTACTGTTAAGTTATCCCATAAAAGTTTAATCGAACCAGGTATTAGCAAATCTAAGTATGAATTACAAATAATTTCTTACTATGATGTTTACACGATTTCACGACTGCCGAATGGCTAAAACATGGTCACAAAAGTTTACACGACAAATTGTATGTAAATACAGAAAATATGTCAGGTTATCTCATAATTTCTACCAGCAACCAATATATGTTATTTCTTAAAACAAGTCATAATTAAAGTATGCTAAACTATCATACTAGTATTTCTTTTTAAATAATCATCTTTCAAGTTTATGGCACAATTTCTAGGCTGTTTGTCATAAATTTATATAAATGTCACCTTTCAAGTGTATTTTTATTATCTTGAATAACAACCAGGAAATATTTTTGCCCCAAAAGATCTAATCCCGAATCTCGTAAAGTTATTTTGAGGATATATTTGCCAAATTGTTGACACTTTTTATAACAGAAAAGACTCATTTGGTTATGATGTCAATGTCCGACGTTGAAATCGTAAAACTACCTGCACAGTTGACGAACTTACCTCAGCAAACAGGTTAGAGATGCCTACTAATTACATTTTCAAAACATATCAAGGCTTGCCCTGACTTCATTGAAATCATAATAACATAATAACAAGCCTAGTGTGTCAATACTTTAATTTTAGCAGGATATTAGTTTTTTTGTTTGTATTGGGGTTTAAAGATGCTTTCTAGAATCTTTCACTAACATCACGACTTGTCAGTTTAGGACAGGAGGAAACCCACAACATCCGTAGCGCTGAATGTTGCAGTAAACCTGCTAGCACCGGCTGGTACTGACAAGACCAAGGATGCCACTCTACAGTCAGTGCATCCTATCAATATCGCGTCAGATAGGTAACTTTCGCAAACATTGATGCCGGGCCCCCGGGACGGGATTTATTATCTACAAACGGTACCAATCTCTTTAGAAAACATCAATCTGAGTCGTAAAAGAATGTATGAAACTATTCCGAAGCTCAATATTAAATGTAGGCCTAACAAATCTATCCCGATCAAAAGCTATCAATTTAGTTAATTTTCAAACTTCCCAATGCATGTTTTACCAATAGATACAGGAAGATGGAATAACATCTATTTTTAAATACCCATGTTTTTCAGATCAAAGAAATAAGTATTTCCCCTCTTATTACCTGTCTAGACTATCCATCCTTAGCTTATATATACACATGTGTATATATATCGTCATTAACTTTATGAAACGAAAAACATCCTCGCAAATCCCCGACCGCGATTGCCATGTTTCTTTTTGTAATTTATATTTGTACCTCATTATTCCGAGGTGAAGAATTGTTCCGTTCTGTTCTGTTCTGTTCTGTCGTACCGGTAATCGGGGTCTAAATGAAGTTGTCTTCCTCGAGATTACCACTGGATATTTTTAGATTACGAAACATTTCTTTTAGTACGATTTCATGCTGCCCCTGGTAGCGAAAAGCAACTGACTAATATCTGAAATCACAACACGTTGCGATCCCGCAGTCTAATGTTTATTCAAAACCACTCTTATTAAATATTTGAAGATATACAGATGTACATTATACATAGCGCTAATAAGTCTTTCATAATTTCCTCATACCATTTCAATAAAATCAGTCGACATTCACACATTAATTCTAATGTACAACAGGGGAAAGCACTATCATTCAAAGTAGGGAAAAGCCCTATCATTCAGACATTCACGATGGCTCACTTTATTCTACACACAAACACATCTTTCCATACAAACTATGATATAAACATAGTTTGTATGGAAATACACACAAACACATCTTTCCATACAAACTATGATATAAACATTGTTGATTGCTACCATTACATCGCGAATATTATAATAACAAATTATGTAACATAATCATTTCATAAAAATTACTCAATAACATTTTCATCAGCAACATAACTACATCATCAGAAGCATGTACAGATAGTGTCTATTATAACATATACAATGTATACAATTATAGCACTTTTCATGATGTTGTTTTTCTTTTACGAACTTTTACGAGCTCTTCATTTTGTGAGATCTTCAAGAAAGTATTCAAATTTGGTGTATTATAATTATTGTCTATATCCTTGTCATTGTATTACATGTACTTTTACAGTATCTTCATTTTACGTGCGCTTCATTTTATGAGAGCTTCATTTACGAGAGCGTCAGGAAAGGATTACCAGTAGTTTATCTTTGCTGTATTAAATATTTGTCAATTCAAGCGATATACTGATCATTATTATTTACATATGAGGTAATAACTGATATTTACACTCAGCTCAACTCAATATCAGTATTGTTTCCAGAACAAAAAATAAACAGAACTTCATTGCTCACAACATAAAATGAAAATGTAATTTTAAACCCCAAAGTAAATAAAAGGTTACTGTATAATGAGAACAAAATTCCTTTTAAAATTCCTGAATTCTCGATTACAATATATAAAACACTATGTTATGAAATTATACAAATATATGTACACTGTATTTATTTAATTTCAAAGCATAGAAACCCGTATAGGTACATTTCCATAAATTTCTGTGTACACTTTGATCATATAATAGAATATACTCTAATTGAAAAACAAAATATGCGCTAAATGCAAAACAATATATGGAAAAGGGGATATTTTTTCTAACAAATGGATACAAATTGTAGATTTCAAGTCGACTTTGCATCAATAAACAAATAAAATGTAAAAAGAAAATAATAATACAATTTGTTTGTTCACCATATTTAGGCAACAAGACAAAACACAACTCATAATATGACTTGAAAGACTTGACAACACCAAGGTTTTACATACACCAGTACATACAATCATTGTCCATACACTTTAATCCATAAATTAAAGCATTAATTTAAAACTTATGAAACTAAACACAAATGATTTTAATTCTTTGTTCCTGGGTTGTTTCATGAAAAAGTTGTACTGTGATTATGGAGTTTAACATCGTTACGGGAATGTTTCACCCATTAGCGACGAGGGTCATATGGTAGTCACTAATCAGGGTGTAAATAAGTATGTACACCATGCTTTTACTATAGCAGGAAATTACGAAAACCTCCATTGATGCCTGGACTAACGGTACAACTCTTTAATGAAACGAATGCCAGTTGTGTATTTCTTTCAACCATCAACAAATATTTTTACACATGCATTGCAGATGCTGTTTGGGCAGTTACTGAAAACTAAAGGGGAATATTCTACAGGTAAACCAGCACTACTTTTTCAGTCTATTCACTGGTGTATGAATATTAACCCAAGTTCTAGAAGACAGCCATTTACAGCTTGACATACAGAAGTGAAGTTTGTATTAAATCTTGATTTATCACCTTTAAATTTAAATTGTGGGAAGCATCTGGTTCTACATTTAGTTTTTTAAATTAAAATTAAAGGTGATAAATCTTTAATATGAGAACAAAACAATTAAATCACAGTTTGTTTTTTGTTATCTCACACACATTAATCTTCTCACTAAATCAGGTAAGACTACAATAGATAATGCACTCTATGAATTCACCAGGTACTGTATTAAGGCGTGATGCACAACATAATTCCTTTGACAACATGATGCAACACAATGTGACAACATGGTTAATGGTAAGATCATATGATGCACACAATGTGTCAACATGATGCACACAATGACAACATGATGCAGTCTGTGACAACATTATTCATACTAAGATAATATGATGCACACTCACACTTTGACAACATGATTCATACTAAGATAACATGATGCAATCTGTGACAACATTATTCATACTAAGATAACATGATGCACACCATGACAACATGATGCACACCATGACAACAGGATGCACTCCATGACAACAGGATGCACACCATGACAACAGGATGCACACCATGACAACAGGATGCACACCATGACAACAGAATGCACTCTATGACATGATGCACACCATGACAACAGGATGCACACCATGACAACATGATGCACACCATGACAACTGGATGCACTCTATGACAACAGGATGCACACCATGACAACAGGATGTACACCATGACAACAGGATGCACACCATGACAACATGATGCACACCATGACAACAGGATGCACACTATGACAACAGGATGCACTCTATGACAACATGGTAGATGTAAATATTTGTTGGAGTATCTGAGGAAGGTTTTTGTTGTCCATACAGATGTAGGCATGACCCATAGGCAACTGCTTCGTCAGCCTGAAAATATAAATCCCAGGGAGTTGAAAAGGATAATAGGATATAATAATGTGGCATTTTAAGCATGCCTTAGAGGGGGTGGATTTGGTGCATTATAAGTAGCCATTATTATTACTATTGATTTTATTATTTTAATTGTATTTTTTGTATTGGATTTTTTTATATTTGTTTTTTAATTTTATTTATTTAGATCTATTTGTATTTCATTATTTATTATTATTTATTATTATTATTATTATTATTATTATTATTATTATTATTATTATTATTATTTTATTATTATTATTATTATTATTATTATTATTATTATTATTATTATTATATAGGCCTACCGGTATACCAACATTAATAATGACTGTATACGTCCAGAAATGCAGACAATTACGTTTGGGTCACTCGTCAAATGCTCATCTCAAGTCGCCAATGGTTATCTCACGTCTATGTCGCCGTGATATCAATAGAGATGGCGATGCAGTGCTGGACGCAGGGTATATTAAAGATAGATTATTGCGAAAATGCTATTCCCTGTACAGTCATTAGGACGTAATGAAAAACAATAGACTCCCGCTGTCCCAGGTCTAACATTACTGGCGTCCTCAGGACGTCTAAGTGGATTATTCCGGGACTGATTGCTAGACTTTTCAAGATGGCCGCCATGTCCGATATATTTCTGGTGATGAGACTCATCTGGTGATAATTATGTTAAGAGTAAACTGTCTAGAACTGTATGAACTGGGTTTAATAGTTACTATATAGTACATTACTTTGGAAATTGGGAGGTTTTATATTTACATTTCAGAACTTATTTCTTACAATGCGGGTTTGGATAAATATCTTCTTCTTTTTTTTTAAACGTACATTTTGACATTCGATACCCTGCTATACACAGCCAAGACATACGCGATGATATGTGTACCCACAGGAGTGTCTTTGTACGAGTATTCTCTGAAGGTGCCAGTCTAATTCTATATAGTTATATATTTTGTTATGAATCATGAGGTCTGGAAAGCGTACACCTTCACTAATCAAAACATGTTAATGTTATCAATGCTGCTAGTATGTAGGTTGTCATTCGCCACACTAATCATGCATGCTATCATCACCATTTATCATTACTAGATGAATTTGATTTATTTCCTCTATAATTCTAGCATTAATCATTGACCCTGAATGCATAGTAAACTTTAGCTTCTAAGCAAATTCCTTCTATAGTTTTTCCTATACATTTTATCAAGGATTTTGACTGTGTATATTTCATGAGTGTATGGTTTTCTAAGTTATATGTATTAACAATAGTAGTGTGTACATATCTTCCGAATATAACGGTAATAAGCTTTAGAATATCGTATGTGGCAACTAGTTTTGATAGAAACAATTTTATAACGGTTTCTTAGAAAATATTGTCGTGTACAGTAGTGATGCTTTGTAAAATATATTTTATTTGTTATTATATCATTATTTACTATACTCTAGATTATGCATAGTAATACAATTGATTACGTGTTAGCTGGGGTTGTTTACTTGTTCATACGTGTAATCTTCACGTAAATGTCTTCTAAGGCATGGCGTGAATGGTATCACATAAACTGAGCAATATTTCATAAATACATTTCGTCGCATATTGCGATGTCCCGCGAGATCAGAAGAAGGATTGGCATGCTATGGAATCCCCGCCTGCTGATTGGATCAAAGGTGACAGATATGTAGGAATTCGAGTCTGCAATTGGTCTAAATTGCAAGATTTTTGTGTATTATTCCTTGTCCGATGTTGACAATGCCGAAAGTCATCTTTAGTCGATAATCTGACAGCGTCGATGCGAAACAAATGAGAAATTGACACGGGTCGAGGTAGAGATTGCATTAGGGAGCTTGCTCCCTGTCCATCAAGGCCGGTAATAGAGTGAAATTGACACAGAGGCGGGAGAATTTAACAAAGTTCCCTTTCACATTAGAAAGACGACCACGGATAGTGTCGGCATTACTCGTCTTGTTATATGTCCTGGTCACATGCTGTGTAGTCAATACCAACCCGTTGATTGTTGATGGAGCATTCGGAAAGAGAGCAATATGTTTCAATGAACTGAAATAACGAGGGAACAATGTATAGGAGAGTTGTACCGATGCTTGGTTAATTTAATAGCCTGTAAACTATTCAGGAAACACATTTTTAAGTTACTGTGATTGATAAAAAAAATAATACATTACACGAACAATACAATATACATGTAATATTGTATTCTTCATAAATCATAATGCGTATTGCGGACGATATAGCAGAAAAATAAATATTAAAGCATTTCTGTTCGATACATCATCATATTGTATCAATTATCCTCGGAACCCCGGCCATTATGAAATTTATCAATTAGTTGAAGGATGTTAATAGCCATACAGTACTGTCACTCATTCTCTGTTAAGGGTTACAATTGCATGTTCGTTTTACGGGGAAATAAATTCTTGAATGTTGTGACGAAAATAATTTATATTGCAAATATGAACCTTCAATGTGTGAAATCCAAAATACAAGCATTCGGAATGCTGTAATAAGATATATATGGATGTTGTAAACTAGTCACCATTGTCATTTTTTAGCTGATGACTTGAATAGTAGAGGTACTGTAGATTATTCACTTCTAATTAGACCTAATTTATATGAAAAGTGAACAATCAGTATCGTTAATATCC
>JAUTBV010090122.1:0-18714 GCA_032361325.1 Lepetodrilus fucensis | reverse complement strand
TGAAGCTCGTGCAATAAAATTATTCCACTCGGGACATAAAGTTGATATTCAATAGAACATCGTGTAATATCCTATATTAAAGCAACCGTAACTCCAAGCTTAACAGCAGTGGTCTATGGCTGAGATTGGATATAGAGACACCTAAGACTTACACCATTTCGTACAGGAGACCCATGGGTATCGTTTCTCGAAGCTCTCATTTCTACTACGAGACCATAAGGACTCTCGTCGCGATACAGTACATGGGGGTCGTGCACTTACGAGAGCGTTCTGGTCTCAATAGTGGATTTGAGAGCTTCGCGTAACGATGCCCTGGACCTTACAGACTATGCTTAAAATTGGTAGTTTCGAGAACCACTTCCAGTATTAAAGGTCATCGTGTTGGTAACGAGCATACATGTTTATCGACATTAGATACATATTGACATATACCTAATAATTATCTTTATGTGGTGGTGTCAGGTCAGGCCAGGTCAGGTCAGGTCAGGTCAGGTCAGGTCAGGTCTACATTGGTACATTCTCGGAAACCTTAACATGTAGGCTATACGCTCTATGATGAGACATCATGTCCATCAGATGGAGCAGCTCAGTAGTATACACTATAGTGTATCGAACTACAAACCATCTTCTCATCGAATGACATGTTTACACGCGGATATACTGTAATCGAATTTCTTTATTTTCTTTGTAAAAATATGTAGTTGTGTCATCGCGTTGCTTTTCCTCTCGCCATAAAATAAAGCAAAATGGCTGAAAACTTAATATTGCGGAAAACGACGGATAATGCTACATCTTTCTTAACACGTTGGACTCGTACAAGCATCTCAATATGTGGGATACATGTATATTTTAACATGTAGGCAACGTACTGCTATATTAACATGTATGTGGGCGAGCTATTTGCACCAAGCATATTTCCGCGCGCCTGACGTATTAAATTAGACTTGAAGAACATGTACCGAAGTGAGGAAGTCGGATAAGATCATAAGACTGTTACGTGATCGATGGTAATTCACTAGACTCTGTTCCTACAGAAGGGACACACAAGCCCTGGAGAGTAAACTGGTGGCTTGTGGAGCTCTTACGGTATAATTACTGAACGGTCAGTCGATATTATCTACAGTCCTGGTCTGATCACGCGGGGTGGATTAATCTTAGTAGAACATCATTCACCGTGGCTGGTGTTCAGGTAATGATGCTAATCTGGTTGGTGTTATTTCTGGACGCCCTTCTAGAAGTAACAGTTATTAGGTACAGGGTACATGGTTTCCGAAGTTCCATGTATCTTTCCAAACAGTATATGTCACTGCCAGTGAATGTATTCCTTAGCATTACTTGCCGGTCATGATGCATGATCGTGGTATGAGAAGATATCCGTACTTTCATGGAACAGAAACGACGTTGCTTCTCGGTATACGTACTGGGACACGCGTCATTGTTAAGCAGAGATCAAATATCAATGTATCGTGTATTGTTAAGTTGTTTGCCTGGTCGAGATTGCAGTAAAAAGTTATATACAGGTATTGACGTTATGTATTCAGACCAAAGTGTATAGTATAGTAGTAGTATATACAATAGATGGGTCTTGTATTTCCACGTTCTAACCCTGACTACCCACCCCGGAGATGACGAAACTTTCTGAGAATGATTTCATACTCAACTCAGAATTTTGTTCATAAAACGTCATGTTAGGTCATAGCCTGAGTATGCTGTTTTATGAACACAATTCTGAGTTGAGTATGAAATCGTACTCAGAAAGGTTTCGTAATCTCGGGCCACATGTGCTAGTTACTCACCATTCCTGAAGTACATAACATAGGTTATATAATATATAACACCAAATCATTTGAATTTGCCGCCAAGAAAGTGCCAGCGTACAATCAGTACAGCATTAATAGGTGGGATATTTGGCCCTAGATTGGTTATAAATGGTAATTCCACTGTATTCGACAAGCAAAGTCCTCAGACATTAAAACATATTCAATTTGAATTACATGAAAACCTAATTTGTTAAATTCTACAGTAATATATTCATTGTATTGGGAACGTATGGTGACGTCATGCCACTTATTGTGAAACGTAAGCAAGTTAACTGATGTGTCTTTTCTTTGGTTTCTACATTGCTGTATAACTGAACTTTGCAATAAAGTTTATTTTTGTGGTATCTGAAAGGCTGATCTCAGTAGCTGTGCATAAATACGTTAACACTGTCGTCTCAGGGATTTTATTTGGTGGTATATAACCCATATATATGGGAAATTAAATCCACGCTTTGAAGGCAACGACAGATATTAATGAAAAGTACCTGATCAAGTGAACCTTTTACGAATCAATTCAACACAAAGCCATATACGTAAGTATAAAGTGCGTCAGTGATCGTAGATATTACATAAATCCGATTAACGAATTGCCGACTATTTCTGTACGCACGTCGTCTCGGTGCAAGTTCTCCTCGCATCACGAGTGATCAGAGGCATGTGGAATCGGCATGTAGCCATCTAGATTTGGAATAAACATGTACGCGGTGTCGTACACGAGTGAAACAGGGCAATACAGGACCAATGCAATCATATTCTATTATGAGATTTGGAAGATCCTGACTCCATATCATATCGCTAGTATTTTTTTCATGTAGTCATTTATAATGGTGTAGGCCTAATATGAAATCAACGTTATCGAAAATTGCTTTCCGAGTTTTCTCAGTATGGAAAGTTTGTCTGGTCGAACGGTGTTCATCAATTATGTCCTCTTTTAAACAATTATGCATTCAGCTTAACCAGGGCAATCATGTGCATGTCATGGTGTGTTAGTCAAGCATCCTCTAGAAAACGCATTCCGTTCGCACATTAGAAACTTAAAAACGTGTGTTGACGACAAAATAACTTAAAAGTCGAGAAAGGTCCATTATAAAAATTGGTTTTAAAAATAGAAGTTTTCAAGAATCGAAAAGCACTCTAAAAGGGAGTGATAAATCAAAGCTTTCGTATAATTGAAACCTGGCCCACTATGGACTGAGCAGCTCTCTATGTAAGCTCATCTCGACTATTGGCCACAGCCACATCCGAGCTGCAGGATGACCAACTAACCAGTATCGATGTCCAGTCAATTGGACCCTACTTGCAACAGAGCCTTCTCAATTCAATGACCAACCTCCCAATCTATCCCATCATTGTTCCAGACAAGTGGGGTGCTATCTAAACACAACAGGCGTCTAATCCTGTCTGCTAGGTCCCATTCCAGAGAGAAACCTGCCCGTAATATTGATGTCCACGTGCATAGCAATTATGTGGTCAATTCATAATTGGAAATGATCTCGGAAAATGAAATTCCAGTGGAAATATCTCTAGCCTGCGACTAAGACCGTGAGCACTAACTGTCGGATGCCAATCTAATCTTCTGTTTATCGTCTCCTTATCAGCAAATGCTGATGGACTCCTGAGGATGGCCTTGGGTGTTAACGAGTAGCATGCCTCTGATGTTGCAGGACGCGCATGTACTTTTCAGGATACCAACATAATTATTTGACGTCATGCTTAGTATTTAAGCCATTCGAACGTACGGCAACGCCTGCAATGTAGGCACAATTATGGTCCAGTATAATGTCCTTCTAAACCAGGGTATCGTTTCTCGAAGCTCTCATTTCCACTGTGGGTCTGACCATAGCGCTTTCGGCAAGATTCTCAACATGACCATCCACAAGCTTTGGACTAGTGCAGAAATACACGGTTGAATTATAAGTGAAACAAGCAATGCAGAAGAAAACGTGTCTACCATTGAAAGCATCGAAAAATTAAAAAACTACGAATAACTTTTTATATCTATCAATTTATAGACCCATCTTCAAGGAACGTATGCCTAGAATGCGAGCTACTTCCACCAGCTTTAACTGTAATCCTTCAGTTCATAGCAGACTTACGTTCCACTATTGGCCACGCTGTGGCACCGACACACACTAGGACATGGAATGGCCACCAGCCAGTGAGTTACACGGAACCATCAATACCGGAGTTTACATTGGTGGAAACATAATTAATTAAATCCCAAAGATCGCCCAGTCTACATCCCGTTCGCTTCTGTGTTTAAATTCATACAACATGATCACACCGTTAATTGAATTACCATCGACCGCACAATCAAGAGGCGGAGCCATTGCCTGGCCAGGAGGAACTTCTTCTGAATTCTGAAGAAGGGTACACGGGACGTCGGATCTGGTGGTTGTCATCGAGCTGGGCCCCTTTAGCTTTGTGTCTTACAATAGTCATCCCTTGTCGTACACGCTCGCGATCATCCACTCAGCTAAATTTGATTCAACGTTACAGACAAAGAAAGTGCGTGCTCGATATCAATGGCCAAGAGCCTATATCGGGGTATTCAGTTAGACTGAACCATTAGCATCGTCAGCCGATAGTCCGGGTTCTTGATGGTCAACTGACCAATTTAGACGCAAGACGTGTCTGAAGCAATGGCCTTTAGAACCCGGTAAATCCTGAAGGGCGTATACATTGTTAAGGAAAGAAGATAGTTGATAAGGTTAACAGCAAGGAAAGTCACCAAGTAAAGTTAACTACCATTAAACTCGCCCTCCATCTTGCTGGTACATTTTATAGTAGTGGAGAGAAAGAGTTACCCTTGATGGATCATCATCCAAATGTTACCTTGTAGTCCCACGACTCCACGAACCCTCGAATATTTATTATCATTCTTTTTTAACGGGGCGTAATTCATTATAATGTGAAGCATTGAACGTGACTATTGGAACAGAATTAGATCGGTGTGATAAATGTAAACAGTTGTAAAGTTTGCGAAATGATTGCACTGAATTGATATAAATGTTCGACCCCCAACTGTTCTATACAAAGTCTGTAGAGTGATTTCTTTTTTTGTACAACGACGATTCTCATTATATTAGATTAGAAAATTCAATCAAACGATGCCGTAGATAATCATGTCTAAACATACAGTTGGGAATATTACCAGTACATACAGTACATTGGAAATGTGTAATGAAAGTGAATTGATTATTGATTCAATTCAAAATAGAGATTGATATATGCAGTTTTACCCTGGCGATGCGTTCATGCATGTCGAACAAACCGAGCTCAGGTTTATTTAATTAACAGATAGCCGCTTCATGAGAGGGATTCAAGTGTAATCTAAATGAAAGTATTGAATTATGAATTGATAATGATATAATATGACTACGGCCCTGTTGCACTTGAATGGCGGTACGTGCAGCAATTTTACACGACTACATATACATGCATTGTAGCGAGCAGGAAAATGACACACCACTGAATATAACATTGATTTGTATTTAGCAATGTATGTTTTCAACATTGATCTATATCAAACAAATAGTGTAGACTTAGTTGTAAATATAACGGTCGAATAGTCTTCTTGACTCCGGTATAGATGGAAGCATCGAGGTTTATTAACTATAATCCTGTTAAAGTGAGGGTCGTATGTATTCATTCTCTCGGTTCATCAGAGATTGTATGGATTCCAATTTTGTAATAAAAAGAAAAATGTAGATAATAAAATCATTTAAAAAAAGTCCATTATCAATTGAGCTAGACATTAGGACTGTATTCACCACATGTTTTTAAATACGGACTAAATGATACATACACGCGTTCATTGGGTTCAAGGTATCGGTGTCATGCCCAGTTGTCCTGTGTAGTAATAACGTATCCACATACAGTACCTCCTCTTGGGAGACACTCAATTTATAGAAGTAAACTTCACAGAACAATGAGGACGTTAAATATTTAAACACTTCTGGCGTGAGCATGATGGTGCCAAAGCCCCGCGGTGTTCATTGGTAAACCCATAAAAGTCTAGCCGATATTGTTGTTGTTATTGTAATGTATTACATATAATCGGTAGCTGTGCCTTTACTGTCGTTAGCTGTTCTCATCTTCAGAAAATCCCATAGTGAAACGTCGTATAATATTCCCAACAGGAAATTCTAACGAGGCGAATCTGTCTGGACATTGGCATTATTGACCCTGGCGTTAGGAGCATTGAAATACGTATATCACATGTACTTGATGTTGGAACTAGAATAGATGTATTAGCAACATGTTATTTATGACACTATGATACAAATAGCCTCTAGATGCAGTTCCGTGAATGTCATCTGACTGTAGGA
Organism: Lepetodrilus fucensis; assembly: GCA_032361325.1. NCBI lineage: Eukaryota > Metazoa > Mollusca > Gastropoda > Lepetellida > Lepetodrilidae > Lepetodrilus > Lepetodrilus fucensis. The sequence continues at coordinate 12,563 of JAUTBV010090122.1, read as the reverse complement.
ATAAAGTAAACACAGACAAGTTCATTCTTGCTTATGCTGAGTGAGTGAATATGGAGTTTAACGTCGCTGCGGGAATCTTGCTTATGCAGACAGTACTATATCCAATATGCTATACAAGACACTCCAGAGCTTCTTTCAAAAAGCATTAGGTTGTTTCTTACACACAGTCATCCAGATACTCCAATGGATATTTACATTGACATTGACTAAATGGTAAATAACGAGGGGATTTTAATGTCCTTTTCATACACATCCACACGACCATGGTTACAATTATCAATGCATCTTTACTGAAATCAGATTAAATTAAACGTCTCGTGTTGGAGGAAAATAATCCTAACTACATTCGTGTCCAATTTGTCTCGGTGTCTGGGCTCTTGACTAACGAAAGCTTTATAAAGTATATAATAGGCACACAATAAGCATTCGGATTGTCGGTAAGTAAAATGCAATGATCCGTTGTCACTTCAGAGCGTTTATAACTCATTTCCCCAGGTGCCGTTGTACGACGCTCTTGTAGTGCTACAATAGTTGTAACTGGGCTCCCGCCACAATAGAAAGCGTTGACGTTACAATAGTTGTAGCCTACAAGAGCGTTGTGCAACGGGCACCTGATCATGAGATTATTAATATTAGACTTTAAAAATAATATTATTTTTGGGGGGAAATGGGGGCGTGCCAATTCCAAGACTTCGATAGTAACACAGATGTCATTGCTACCTAGATTTGTATTGTATATATAGTTATTTAGATATTAGGGGACACTTGTCATCTAATATTAACCAATTTATTTATTGCAAGAATCAAATTTCCTGAGCGCCACTTTTCAAAATGTTTATGCACACTATCACAGTAGAGACTTAAATCAACTCTCTGCAATCCTGAAACTAACTGACGTTTAATAATGCTGCAATACTTTCACGTAAATTAAATCGCGTAAACAATAGCAATATCCCCAGTCAAATTATCTGTGAGAGTGTACATCATGGAACGGAATCAAGTATTCTAATGGAATGGAAGCAGTCGATGAAGCGCAAAACACATGCCGAGCCAAACGTAATTGAATTAGGTATATTAAATAAACCACTCTCGGCAGAAAATGTCGATGGCTATAACTTGGGAAAAAAGTAAATGATTGAAGAGAGATCCCTACACGAAAGAAACCTAGCTGGTTGCGAGGTTATCGCTTTGGCAGGTCGCTCTTAGAAAGAATGGCAACGAAGACAAACATTGGCCCGTCCCTCATCAACATGACCAGTCACGCGAGACCCCATGAACCAACGATAATCTGAAGAAATAACTTCATGACCCAGGGGGTCCGTAAATATCATAGGATGAACCCGCCGGCCAAGCTATGATGATTTACCATTGCTAACCCTCCACTGAGGTCATACTTGTATGCAAAGATCCCGTGATTGAGAACTATACAACTGTTCTAAGCATACGTTAATGTCTCCCATTCGCTTACAGTTAGACGACTTTTTTTTCAGTTACGGGTTTAACGGATTTGATTCGATCTATTCAGGATACCTTTGATGGTACCGATTCTCAGAACGCAATGCTGTTTGGAAGAATGATCGCGGTCAGGAAAACCTTTCTATATGTATTAGCAGTTTGAAATACGTAGGAACATCTGGCAGTAATAAAATTGATCAGAATGGTCTGATAAATACCATCATGTTTTTAATGATGAGTATATTAATATACTTCGAATAGCGATGTTCTGATTATAAGAAAACCACGGTGAGAGGGCATGATCGATCGATCCATATACATTAGAGACATGATTTGTATTTCATGACTATTAACTAGTACTGGTTTTATCGTGATACATAAGGAATCTGTTTTCCTAGAGGTGTTTCTGATGCCAGACAACGCAAACAGCATAGACGGGAACAGACGCGGGCTTACCAACACGAGATACTGATACATCGGGTAAAGCCATGTCTTGTCAAACTTATAAATAAACATGGAAAATCTAACAAAACAGGCTTCAATACCATTACCGTAAAAGAGACAGATTTGTCTCGGGGTTTTCTCCTGGATTGCCATCAATAACACATTTTGACAATTGATGTGACAGAGACAGGCCTTGATCCCATCCAGCAAGCGGCCACCACTCTTTGCTGAATCAAACTTTTCTCCCCGTGTGTTTCATTGGCGAACATCGTTGCCAAATTAAAGTGATAAAATACTGGCAATTTCTTTACACGGCAACATAATCAGTCACCGCCATGGCTCAATGTCTTTATCTTGTTCTAGACGACTGATCCAAGCTGGTTCAATAACGTGTGTCTGCTGTGGTTACACTACTAGAGAGGAAATCGAAACCAGGGCCGAAGCATCTCCAAATGAAAAGTTTAAGTATCCCTCGAAGAAAGGTACAAATTATCTGACAGCGAAGGGTTTACACCTCACAATTAACTAAGTCGTCTACGTAGGTTATTTCTGGGAGTGCGGCAAGGCTTATCGCGACAGATAAATGCAGATGGTGATATCTAAACTCGAAAATGACGCCCATTAAAGTTTATTTTCAGTGAGTATTGACGAGTGATTCCAGCTCGCTCAGGCTATGCCGTGCGCATTAGTACTTCCTCTTGGAACGTTGCTGCACCGGTATTTGAAAGCAACCAGTAACTACGGGGAAATCTGATTTTAAAGAATATTAAGGGTTAAAGGAAACTGTTAACACTGTATTGATTTTATATTGTGTCATCCCGACATCTAGAAATTGAATTCTATCAAAGTAATCCCTTTTCTGGGAGAGCTTCTACGGTTGTTACAGGTGTTGTGTTTTTAGAAACATGCATATTTGTCTCAGTTACGCTTCTAAATCTCCTTGTAGATTTTTCTAAGGGTATTTCCAAATTCAATGACGCACTTCTCATCGGAAGCAATTGATACAGGTAATCTCCCGCCTTATTCCAGTCACAGAGACATGTCAGAGAATACGCGAGGAATCTCCTTTACACCACAAATCAATCCTAGAAACATGGAGGCACAGCAGAGTTATGTCCCTTGGACACGACTGTCATAGGTGTTTATGCCATACACATCTTCCATTTCACAAGACATGTGATATGTTTTGCTTCTGAATAGATTCTAGCACGTTTCCGTGAAAATCATAAGGGGCCGTGTAAGGAAATTATATTTTAAGCATTTCGGTTTCTGGAACTGGGTAATAACCGTTAGCTAACACCGAGGTGTGAATAGTCAGGTGAGTGGATCGTTAAAGGCGAGTAAGGAACGCTTTAAACATATTGCTTCTTTTCGTAGATAAGATTACGAACTAATTATAACACTACTGAGTTTAAAATTAGAAAGAAAAAAAAATATTTCAAAAAGGAAATGTGAGATATACACATATTTAGGTTGTAATACCTGTTGCAGACAAATCCGCAACGATTTACACTGTGGAAATATATTAGATGTAATTACAGTCAAACGATTAAAATTCAGTTATAATGCGAAAATATATATTTTTTTAATTACATTTTACAATATTTAAATAATCGAATCCATCGTGTCTCGCCATCAATTTAGACACGTGGACGTAAAAGTTATGAGTTTATCGCAATAAACTTTTAAATGCAATAAAAACTTCTGAGCTTGCCTGTTTACTTTGATTGACGGACTTTGAAAGACCAACATTGTGGAAAGGGACTTTCACTGTTCGGCAATTCCAGACATGCCTACATGGCGCATAGTATTGATCTCGAGTTGCCTGTGGTGACACGCATGCCAAAAACAGTTAATTTGCATGTACGTTGGGCGATCGTGCGGGCGACTGTAGGCGAAACCAAGCGAGGGTAATGGTTCCATGTTTGGTAAATGTAGCATGTTAAGCAGGACTGGACTACAAAGGTCTGGTATGGCGATGTCTGGGGGCTAAAACACAGAGACATGTAATTCTCATCGCTCAGTCAATATTGAGTAATGGCAAATAGCTCTTGTCTCCCTCATAGGGACAATAAAAAGTTAGTCGTGAAAACAACGGCTTTGTTTTATCGCGAGGTACTGTTGGAATTTGAAAACAGTATACGAGATGTGGCGCACGCTTCTGCAACTGCATGTTGGTGCAGTGGTGATGATGTTTAGACTAGAATATAATGGTCTACGTGCTGCATCCAGAATGCTGAAACATGGCTTTTTCTCTTCTTAGTTGCAATATACAATAATGTAAGAGGGTGCACTGTCGTTTAACGCGTATGGCGAACTAATTCGCATGTACGCGGGTTTCGTTTTCGAAGACCAGAAGGTGTAGCTGCAGATTATTGACGTACATCATGCACTTCTGTAAATATTTGCACTATCATAGCAATCAACAATTGCAAAACAGAGTTGGTACTTGGCGCTTTTCTATGGACGAGAATATACCACGTCAAGGTATTACCTCTAGATAAAATACATCGCAGACTGAGACTATTCTGAGAATGTATCCCATGCAAATACACCGTGAGAAAAGTCTGGGTCATATTTAACATGTTCATGTATCCATGGAAATATCCCCGGGGATTGTTCAATATGCAATATAATCTCTGTCTCAACCTCTCTCTCCTCCCTCACTCGCTCTTTCTGTCACTCTCTCTCTCTCTCTCTCTCTCTCTCTCTATATATATATATATATATATATATCCCTTTCTATCTCTACCTCTCTCCTCCCTCCCATCTGTCTATCTCTCCCTCTCTCTCTATCTCAATATAGTAAAGCCAACACGAATGTAACATGTGTGTAACATGATTTTTAAAGATTAAATTTAAGAGATGACATGTATTCATTGAAAATGTCTAAGGGTATTTAGACCATATTCAATTTAATCCTTCTGTTTGGTATCACGAAAATAGTGGGGAATTCTAAATCTAATACTTTGAGGACCTCTCAAAATAGTCTATAGCAATCATGGGGAACGTTATATTAAATCTATTATGAATTTAATTCGAGCCAGTCAAATCCGAGGCATTATAGACAAGGCTTTCTGTGGAATAAAATGTCCCAAGGTGCTTGATAACATTAACACACACACACACACACACACACACACACACACACACACACACACACACACACACACACACATTGTTCATAATGTTCAAATGTAATGAAGCAATCAACAAGTTGCAGAATCCCTTATTTTAAATTGCAATTAGCTTACACTTAGCGATGGTATTAAATATAACAGATGCTGGAAATACCCAAATATGACACATGCTGATTAAATAAGTATAGAGGCCAACGTTTTAGTACCTCATAATTGTGCGACAGCTGTTAACGATATCACGACGCACGAACCTCAGAACTAATCATGGAAAAGTATTTATCAAAACATTCTCTCCACGTCCTTTAGACTACTTAGACATATGACAACACAGACAAACAAACTATACAGGGATATTATTTGTCCGCATTCAAGTGGACACTCTTGAGTATTCACGTTTACTTCTTTCGTCTTTTTTTTTTCGAAACAAAAAAAAACAATTTTAGAAGAATTGCTTCTCTTCTTCAGGTCATAATTGTAAACGCAGCATGATAAAGAAAACTTCCAATTCATTTCCTAAATCTCAAGGGGGGGCTTACATTTACATGACAAAGTAGACGCATACAAATAAGTATGTTATTGGAGAAAATGAATGGCAAGAGCTATATATCGTGGCGTTCTTTACGCCATAAATATGCATAAATACGTTTACCGTAAGAGCGTATACTACGAGAGTATATTCGGATTCCCTCCTGAAGGATTTATGGTATAAAAACAGTTCTAAATGTTATCAAACACACATATAAATACATATAATTTAAGCAAAAGAATGTTGTCATAATTTAATTTGCAAATTCACGATCATGTTTTTATATACCGCTCAATCTAACCAGAATAATTATTTAGTAGATATTTCGGGTTTTATGTCTAGTACGTAGTCTATGTGGTCAGCTATATTAAAACACAATCTGTATATATCGATTGATATTATTTTGTTGGGATACTGAAAAATCAAGCTCCACCGAATGTCTCGGAGGATTCCAAGAAGTATAGACATATATCTATCGTCAGCAGATTTTGTTTGTGTGGCAAGAATGGACAGTCGTGATGATGACAGTAGCAATAACAAAAACGATGACTACTGTCAATAACTAATGCAATATAATCTCAACTTACCACTCGAATATAATATAAAATGTACATAACCATGAGAGAAAATTTCCCAATCGTCAGTTTGAAACAGAAAATCAATGGGGAAATAGCAGATATTAATCTGAATATGTTTAGATGTCTTCCCCCAACTGTGGGATACTAACTGAGTGCACCCTTGTGAGGTAAACTGCCAGGAAAAAAGGAATGACAACTCGTGGAAGATTCTAAAAAATATATATATTGGCGCCAATCGCATTGATCTAGAAGGGAAAATGCTGATCTACAGTTCCGGTGCTTCTAGATATGGTGTACCGTATCACCAGAGAACATGTACACGATAGCGTCATTACCCTCCATTCCCAGGACTGTTCTACGAAGGTCAACATAATATGCTTTCTAAAAAGGACAGAATGGAAAAATTCCAGCTCATTAGGAATATCCCGTGGGCATGATTTATTTCATTCTTCTATAAGGTGTCGCCAATGGTTCCCGGAAATGCACAACATGCAAAAACATTAATATCGACGTACAGACATAATCAATGCTGGATACAATTCACAGGCTGCATACAATACTTCTATGTCATTAGAAGAAAGAAAAAACAGTTTCCATCATGGAATTAATAAGAGTGGCGACTAAATTCAATTCGGAGGAATAAAATGAAAAGAGAGAGAGATAGCACGGCTTCAAGTCAAGATTTCTTCATCATGTATGAACTCCAGTAAAATTGTAAGTAATTTGCAGCCACTGGAGGATATTCAGATGCGACTCCTCAATAAGTCTGAATTATACATCTGGTTTGGGATTACTACTTAAATATGGCCTCGTAATCCATCTGCTATGTAGAGTACCATCTCATTGCCCTACCTCACTCAATATGTCCTAGTTCTAGAACATCCAACGACCAGTATCACTTGGCACCTTTCCAATATGTCAATGCTACTCAAGGATATCCAATTGTCACTATTGGGTGAGGTAGGACAATGAGATGGTACCCTATAGGATGTACACGTATTACTGGGTACCTTAATATCCGTATTGCTACTCTAGGATATCCAGTTGTCACTATTGGGTGAGGTAGGACAATGAGATGGTACCCTATAGGATGTACATGTATTACTGGGTACCTTAATATCCGTATTGCTACTCTAGGATATACAGGTTCTATGGGAGGACATTAATATGAGAAGCACATTGTCTTCAATGTCTAATGGTACCCAGCAGAGAATGGGTACCCGGAAGGATGAGCTAGACATGTGAAAAATAACCTTGTAGCACCTTTAACGATAACTTGCGTTGTATACTCCCCAGGTAGTTGAGAAGGAACTGATCCATGAGTGCATACATATCTGTTGATCGGGGCAGTAATGAGCATGCTTTCGAGCTTGGATTTGGCACAATATAAATGTTCGGATTATTATTATTATTAATACATGGCATCAATATACCACATACAACACAGAGGCCTCTGCCGACACCAGCAGAGATGTGTCACCATGATACTATTGCAACTATTATAGACGTGCTTGTAATCTACTACTTCAGTGCCTTCCAGCTAGAACAGTTTATCTTACCATCTATTGCTAGTACATGCTATATGCTTCATTAACTCAACTGCTGATTAATAGCCTGCCATCAACTTCTGTTTAAGAACGAATACATAATGGTAATCCTGAGGCTCATCAGGGCACAGACTGTTTTCAATAATTCAGTCCAAGTTGGGCCGTTCTAGACAGACATTATCCAAGCATGACTGATGTAAAGCAACACCAGCGATCATTATACGATGTTTACCACTCGCCTTGGAAGGTTAAGTAAGTCAACAAATCCCGTAAAGTAAAAACAATTGGGACAAATAGCAAGCTGTGGTCGTTCACGTATAGGGTTTGTTAAATATACGTAAAGTAATGTTGCATAAACTATCCATGTAGTTTTCATTGAATTGTTATAATCTTGGATGACCTCTAAATTTTCAACTTCTTGTTTTCGATAGATATCGTATTGGTTTCTGACGCAGCGGGAATCTCTCGCCCAGATATTGTATGAATGAACAATAATATAAGGCCTGGTGCAAAATTGTGACATTTTCTTTGAAGCCATTGAATCACTCACTACAGTGTAGTGCATATTAATGCTTTATGGTCAAACACTTATTATCTCATTTCACAACACCGTGATTGCTATATGCTGACATTTTTAAGGTGAATTGGATAAGTGGTTCAAAGTTTATGGCAAATTGAATTACAGCATAACCGTGCACTTTCACCACTTTAGTGTGACATTCACATTTAGACTAATTTGAAGTAGCTATTTTTTATTTTCAGTGTTCAAAATGTTATTTAAAGTGAGCAATACTAATACATAAAGGACAGGAGAAGACATCAAGAGCAATTAGCTAAGGATATACTAATTAAGAAGAAAAATATGATCATTAAATCAAAATGGTCATTTTAAGACAAAATCTATTTTGTTTAAAATAGGACAATTTAATTAGTATTAAAATACAGGGACGTAAAATGAAAACCCCAAAGGCATTATATTATAGTTAAATGTCTATTAGTCAAGATAGAATGACTATCCTGTGCATGTTATGATGACAATGTGTGTAACTATTATACATGCCTTGTCAAAATGTGTCCTGACCGTAAGGCAAAATTCCCAATGCGGTCACACACACAACAAATCGTTGCCATTCCATAACCTATGGAAAAATTTCTTTAGACACAAAACATATTGTTCACATTACAGCCAAAACTAACTGGTGTCATGGTTTCCTTGTTCAACTTCACATCTTTTCTGTCCCGACCATAACGAATTGTCCCGAACATAACACATATTGATTGCAGTCGGTGTTTAATGAAATTCCCACATGGTTAATCACGATAACCTCACGGAAAATTTGCAATAGGAACCGTGTATCTCCTAAGTAGGCCTATGTCTGAGAAGAAACTCATTCAGATTATTTCAAAAAAATATTCCCACAATAAATTTTGTTCTGTAGATACCAGGAAATCGTATTTCATTATGCGTAGGCCTATATATATGACTTTTTTTTTTCTGAGAGTGTGCCTCCTTCGGAACCAATACATAGCAGTGTGTGGCATGATACAACCCATTATGCTTCTGACTGGACTGCATTACATGTATATAGGCCTATGTAATTGGGACAACATATTACAAATATAGGGCTACTACTGATGTTTATCAAAATAGTGCAGGATATTGCATATTTGAACATCCAATTTCAAAAAAAGTCCTTTTAACAATTCCTTTTAATAGATAGCACAGTAGTAGTGTTCTGTGTTCTGCCATTCAGCTGCTACATTATATCTCCCTAGTATCAGCACCCAAATATTGAAGTTTTCCTGCAGGAATTGTAAATATATAAGCATAATGAAAAACGATTTCAAATTCCTGGCATCTACAGAACAAAAATTAGCATTTTTTCGCACTCGTTATATATATACCATATACCAGCGAGGTTTGGGTGGTTGGGTATGGTCCAGACAAAATTAAAATGTATGCATAACAATGTGCAATTTCCTCCTAGCAAAATGAACACAATATTGTTATCTAGTGTGGTCTGGGGGATATTTTCCCTGAAAATATTAAACCTATGGTATGTGTAATAAAAATTAGAAATGCAATGTCCTGGCATCGGTAAAGATTTGTGAACGGGAAATGTTTAAACATAAGCACACTGAAATATGATTTCCTGGCGTCTACAGAACCAAAATTAGCATTTTTCATACCAAAACCAGTTATTCATATTTAATTCAATTCTTTATTGCATGTAAGGCCACTGGCCCATATACAGTAATAGATGTACATTTCAATGTATTTAAATAGCAATACTGCAGGTAGGCATGCAGTATATATAAGAATTAATTTACATTTGCAGACAAAATATCATGTCTTAAAGATAATGCATAATAATGAATAAATAATTGCAAGTTTAATATTACATTTTTGTTACCCGATGACATATAGAGGGTAGCAAAGGAACAATGTGACTGACCGTTGGATAATAATATTGGTCGGTAAATACAAAGTTCTCAGGTTATGGTATATAGGACAGATCATAATAAAATTATACTCATCTTCAATTTGTTGTTTGTTACACACAACACAAAACCTCAGATTTCTAGCAATACCTGTACCGTATATCTGCCTTGCTCTACAGCAAGATGAACCATACCTGTTCTAATACCTGTTTTGTTAATAATCTTCTATACAAAGCAAATGACGGGTCTGTGATGTACATTTAAGGTGTTCAGGTGAATTTAAATAATGAATACAAATCTACTACTAGTGTGTATTGAGGTTAACCACTCCTGTGTCAAAACATCTTTAACACGTTTGAATTCACAAATAAATGCTTCAACATTGCCTATTTCTTGGAAAATCCAAGCATATCAAAATCCAAAATTAAATAAGAAATTCTTAATTGAAGTTGCTCACGTACGTGGTTGATCACACTCTAGAACATACAACATGCTTTACATGGATATCTATAAGCAGAACTGACCTTGTACTGTCTGATGACATGGTCGAGGTCAGAGAGGTCAGAGGGCAGAGTTTGCTGTGTGGCTTGCAGCGCCTCAGCCTCGTCCAGCCACGCCAACATGTTGTCCAGGTCGGCGCGGAACTGGACGACGTCCTGTTGCTGGCTGGACAGTTGGTAGTCGTGGTCAGTCAGACGTACCTGGAGGATCTCCCACCGCTGGACAACACCTGTAGACAGATGGCACTGATCATGTGACACCAGCTGATTGGACTGACAGTCAGACAGATGGCACTGATCATGTGACACCAGCTGATTGGACTGACAGTCAGACAGATGGCACTGACCATGTGACACCAGCTGATTGGGCTGACAGTCAGACAGATGGCACTGACCATGTGACACCAGCTGATTGAACACATTTCTAGCAATGCATCAAGAAAGTAGTGATACGTAGAACTATACAGTGCACTCTGCCAATACTGGCACTTGTTGAGGGGTGTCAAGATAAAATGCCGGTTTTGACAGAGTGTCGGATCACTCAGTTTATCAAGTTCTGTTGGACTTGGCTCAACGTCACATGTGGCTAGGGTCAAGTGTGAATCTTTCATGCTAACGTCAGTTCAACATGCTTATGTTTTGCTGGTCGTTCTGTCGTGATAATACTACCAGCAATCTAACATTATTTGGACAAAATACCTATAATACTACCAGCAATCTAACATTATTTGGACAAAATACCTACAAATGTGTACTTACATTTACTATGGCACATCGAACTCAAAGATTAGTCATCATAATTTAGTCAGTATACAGTACATGCATAGTAATCTCATTGATCAACTGTGTCAGTCATCTTCAAATAAATTACATGTGACTGGGATGACCAATTAAACGGCTACCAATATATTTGTTTGTTTTCACAATGATTACTGGAATTTTAAGCTGGTTAGCATCAAAGATGAGCAATTCAGTGAGAATACATGTAGGCAGATAGTAATCCAATTGATTATAACTGTGTACTAAGACTGCAACCGCAAACTAAATGGCCGTCATTGTTTTCATTGACTCCTAAAGCAGTTTATACTAGGTATATTAGTATTAAAATAACCCATCTGGTCCACTTTTTTATGTTGGTACTGTAAAAGACTATGTATGCGCAGACGTATTTCCTGCTTCCTGCTTTAAAGCAAAACATTTTATATTTTTAAAAAAATAATGTATTTAAAAAAATCAATCTTTTTTTAAAAATGGGGTCCACGTTAGACCCCGCGTTATAGCCGAATCCGCGGTGCATTGAAGGGTGTTATACGGAGGGTGCACTGTATATGAATATGGAATACAGAGATTTCTGATTATTAAAATTTTAAATACACTGTCGCTGGTCGAGACTTTTAAATTATGCCGATATACGCAGATTGCCAGAGTAGACAGATGCCGGTAGTGACTGAGTGCACTGTATATGTTGTCTGAACAGCTACCGTAGAGCAAGTAGCACTTCATGGTGAAATGTAGTGCAGCCTGGATACAGGCCTGGATATCCTTTCACAGAGCACTCTTAGCCGCTAAGAGACCACAGCACTCTCTTAGCAATGTAATAGCTATCGGCAAAGAGAGTGCTATGGTCTCTTGGCGGCTAAGAGAGCTCTGTGATATTGTGCAATATTGTTGTATACATATAAAAGTAGTCTCTAGGATAGTAGATAATACTAAGAACAATTGACATATGATGTCATACGTACTGTACTGGCATGGAACACTGACTGGACAACTGAGCTTGTGTCTCCTTGTTCTGTGTATGGTATCAGATTGTCTGCACAGACAAGGACACACAACTTACTGGTGATCTGAGTGTCTGTGTATGGTATCAGATTGTCTGCACAGACAAGGACACACAACTTACTGGTGATCTGAGTGTCTGTGTATGGTAT
>JAUTBV010090111.1:0-18715 GCA_032361325.1 Lepetodrilus fucensis | reverse complement strand
TACCATCAATGTAAAGACATTAGTTATACGTAAACGTCAAGAAGGTAATTAAGAACTGTTCTAAAAATACCGTAGGTAAATTGGGCACGACCATAAAGTGTATACCATCAATGTAAAGACATTAGTTATACGTAAACGTCAAGAAGGTAATTAAGAACTGTTCTAAAAATACCGTAGGTCAATTGGGCACGACCATAAAGTGTATACCATCAATGTAAAGACATTAGTTATACGTACGTAAACGTCAAGAAGGTAATTAAGAACTGTTCTAAAAATACCGTAGGCCAATTGGACACGACCATAACATGTATACCATCAATGTAAAGACATTAGTTATACGTAAACGTCAAGAAGATAATTAAGAACTCTTCTAAAAATACCGTAGGTAAATTGGGCACGACCATAATGTAAAGACATTAGTTATACGTAAACGTCAAGAAGGTAATTAAGAACTGTGCTAAAAATACCGTAGGTAAATTGGGCACGACCATAAAGTGTATACCATCAATGTAGAGACATTAGTTATACGTAAACGTCAAGAAGTAATTAAGAACTGTTCTAAAAATACCGTAGGTCAATTGGCACGACCATAAAGTGTATACCATCAATGTAAAGACATCAGTTATACGTACGTAAACGTCAAGAAGGTAATTAAGAACTGTTCTAAAAATACCGTAGGTCAATTGGGCACGACCATAAGGTGGCCATTACTGTAGACGCAGGTATAACGTCACTGGAGTGGAGAATGGAGGTCAATATGGACCCTTATCTCCGCCCTGGCACGTCGCAAATCAACACACTTATTAAGAATTAATGCCAGCAATGAAAAACCCGCACAAATATTTGTGCGGAGTATATACGAAACCTGATGTAGTTTTACATGGTGGACATGTGGATAAAATGACCGCGGACACTCGAGTATATTGTCTCCCCGTTCCAATTGACGGAGGGAACGCCGAGATAAGTGAAGAGGCGGCACATTTCGCCCTCTTGCCGGACACTTCACAACTCGTCCACAAACACTTGCGCCTGGCGTATGAATATTTCAGGGGACAGGTGGGAAGTTAAGTATCCCCAGACAAAGACAAGATAGTCCACTGGAGGAGGGAGAAGACATACATGTACCACATGTAACGTATATTTCTTGATTTTTATCGTCAAAATCTAACCGGATTGGTCAAAGGATAGGGGATTAAAATCCATTGTTTTAGTTTCCTGAAGTAATAGACACGGGCGATATGTTTACCATGGTCAACGCATCTTCTTCATAATCTTCATATCTGTCAATCAGAATGTTGGCTTCAATATCAAGCTGTGTAGTGGCGATGGTTAACAATAGGATTACATGGAAGTCAGATGGAAGGCCTACTTCGGGCAGTTACGCTAGTTTAGTCCGGAAGTGTTATTGCGCATGTCTAGTTGTTGATAGACAAGCTTTCGTGCTTCGTGCGCATGTTCGTGACGTCACTCTAGACTTGCTTTCCCGACTTCGCGCGAACTCTAGCATTGCTCTAGCTCCTCTAGAAACTGCCCGAAGTAGGCCATATTATCACTGCTGGTTAAACTTAGGGCTGTTCCATGGAATGGTAGCAATGGTAGAATTCTTAACTCATATGTAACTACAGCAAGATACGATTGTCGTAACTCTACGGTCATCCTGCCGAAAACGACCTGGGTCAATTTTGAGTCTCCAGTATGGACGCAGTTATTTGTGAAAGGCACCTTCTAATATTATTTTTTAATGAAAATCATATCAGAATAGCTGAACATATCCACGACTCTAGAATGCCTGAACATAAAACCAGTTCGGATACCATTGCATAGCCTAGGTATTATTAAAATCACTGACATTATTTCTTAACATAAATGTGTTGTACTAATATTAGCATTCTTGGAAATACATCAGATTTAATACCAGAGCTTACATTTGATTCTGATTTGTATGTCTTTTAGCTAAACTATTCTAAATAAATACTATCATATTTGATTTGAAATACATAGTGTCTACTTTAATACGAAGCTACTACAAGCAAGATAATACATGTATTTATTCTTGTCAACACTTTTTAAAATGACGATTTATTTGGACACCAATGAGTATCTATACAAATTCTACGTATGCTATTCAAAAATATTGACTGGAAATGTCTTTATTTTATTCTATTGATTTCCTTGGTTTTTCTTTTACAAGCAATATTTACAGTTGAGATCATTTCACAAGTATGATTCTACTGGTAGAATATAGATAGTCATTGTCAAAGACATTTCATGGCATTTTATATGTTTTAATGATCTTTCACATTTTTTGGAAAATTAGTACTTCAGAAAATGTAAAAAATCATTACAAATTGTCACGAAATGTCTTTGACAAGGACCAGAACATACTGTACTACTTTATTCTATACATTTGCATTAATATCGTTCTGTTCAGTTCAGTTCTGATATGTTCTGTTCTGTTCTTGTCTCTACACAGCTCTACTGCATCATGGAAGAGTCTGGCGACTAGGGGTCAGTCTGAGAAGGCTTTGAGTGGGTCAGATCTCGGACAATGAGAGTAAATGATTTCCTTCGACCCTTCCGAGGTCTGACATTTTACTGGACATTCAGAGACGAGTAGACTTGGCCGGCCATTCACTGGTCATCCACGATCCATTCACTGTCCATTCACTCGCAGGAATCAGCACCAAGCCAATGGAAGCCCTAAGTATTGGTTAACTCTCCGATTCCATACCTCAAATCACGCTATTCAATATATGTCATTTCGTGAAATCTATG
Source organism: Lepetodrilus fucensis (assembly GCA_032361325.1). Lineage (NCBI taxonomy): Eukaryota > Metazoa > Mollusca > Gastropoda > Lepetellida > Lepetodrilidae > Lepetodrilus > Lepetodrilus fucensis. Next base: position 15,940 of record JAUTBV010090111.1, on the reverse strand, counting down.
TAATTTCTGTCACTCTATTGACACTGTTCATAAATCGGTTCCCCTCTTGTGTCCAATTTAGACACATTGTCTGATCAATTTGCCCAACAACGCCAACCATCTAATTCCTGGGCGTAATTTCTCTACACGTTCCAGGTTTTTCTAATTCCCCGGTGCCTTTGCAAGAGACGGCAAACGAAATTACGGGGGCTCTGATTGTAGAATTGGCCACCGAGTCTATTGTAAAACGTGGACAAGTTATCCCCCAACACGGGCGTTTATGTGTAACACCACGGTCTCCGCTTATTGCCGGTCCGCGCTAGATTCGCTGTCAGCGTGGTTCCCCATACCCCCTTTATTGCCGGTGTTGATGAATTAATCATGACGCGAGGAAATCCAGTGAACAAACCGGTGTAAATTGAAACTGTACATTACGCCCCGCCTACCCAATTATATCTCAGGCTGTTTGATTGCTGCGGGGCTGCTCTGGCGTTCGACGCGCGCATCCTAATAGTGTCGGGTATCTTTAAGGGGACACCGTGGTACATGGTCTTTCTGGTGTGTTTGGGCTGACAGTGATGTGTTGGGGGACCGTGAATTTGGCGTTCACTGATTTCTGGCAAGAGGTCGCTTAAAAATATCTATAGTCCAAGAGAGTTGAAGTAAATTATGTGTACAGACTAGAATACCCTTTTATATAATGACATTTTAAAAACATGCCATTCGCATTGGTAATAGAATGCTAAGCCATTAGCACAGGGAGTCAAGTTAAATTGTTTTCAGATCGACTGTATCCAAACTCTTTTCACTGTATTGTGTTTAAAGGTGCCATATGTTGAACTTCTAATGTTCTATGTGGATGGTCAGTCCATCATATATTAATTAATATGTATAATTGTATACATACATTAAAGTGCATATGCTATATAGTATTGCAGGGACCTCTGGGAGACACGTTCAGATAGCCATTAAGTTTGCTGTTCGTGGATCCCGGAAGTTTTCCCAATAAATATTATTTAAAAACCCCAACAACAACAGTAGAATAAATTCGTTATATATTGTTGCAGAGCTACAGAATGTTACTGGACCGCCATGAAAAAACCGTCCAACAACAAGGAACTGGTATCATTAATAGTTTTATCTTTCAATGGCACGATTGATATATATTTCCTACTTTATATTGAATACGTAACGTGACGTCGCATGCACTTGGCATATTGACGAGTGAAGCTCGAGTATACAGAAGTGCAGACTGTCGAGAGAATTAGTGTATGCTTTGGCTTATGCTTTGATTTATGCTTTGACTTATGCGTTGACTTATGCACTGGCATATATTCTTGAACAACAACGCATTAAAGCTGCAAGAAGAAGAAGAAAAAAAGAAAGAAGAAGCGTTCTTTGAAACCTGAAAGGGATGCTAATGATGATGTAATATTGGAATAGTAGAAGGAGGAAGAAGAAGAAGTAGCATCAGCAATAGAAGAAGAAGAAGAAGCAGAAGAAGAAGAAGAAGAAATCGAAAATGAAAAGGAAGAAGAAATATTCTTTGAAACCTAAAAGAGATAATGGTGATATAACATTGGTAACATTCCGGTAATAACAACAATAGTATTACTATTATAGTATCAGTAATAGTAATAGCAGCAGCAGCTATAGTCGTAGCATCCTCGAAAGCCAGACCATTATGCCTACACAATCATGACATGCTTAGGCATAATGGTCGGGGTTTGGAGGATGTAGATCCACACATTTGTTAATGCTTCAAACCATGCTGGAAATAATGCTAATCTTGCTACACATTACGATGGTCATCGAATCAGTGTGCAGTTGTATCACCTTCCCAACTCCCTGGGCATAGATACTACTATTATCTTATAATTTCTTGATAGAAAGTGTTCACTTGTATTGACTGAAGAATTTAACAATGCGTCACGAAGTTTAGGTTTGGGGGAGGGGGGAGTTGGTGGTGGTGTGTGGGCCCACAGTGGGGTGGGGTGGGGTGGGTGGTTTGTGAAGGCAGTTGAGTGCAACATGCTACGAAATATTTGTGATATGGGACCCACGTGCGAAGTCTGCGATGATGAAACATTGGCTCTGCCACGTGCTTTACAACGGGGTATAAATCTGCCACGGCGTGGAATGACGTCTATACGGCCATATAGCACTCTTGATATCAGCTGAGACACAGACGCGAGGGTTTTTATGTTTTAGTTATGTTAGCGGAGTTGACAGTCAACTTTGAGAAGAAACTCGGCGGAATGGTGGGAATGATATACGGTCTTATCGCTATCTTCAAGCTGGGATTTAAATTGAAGAGAAAACGTGCTGCAATATCGATATACATGTGCTCATGGTAAATCTTATAATATCCTATGTAAAATTCTAATACATGCTAAATGCTACTTTATTAATATGAATCTTGACAGAATTATATATATGTTGTTTGATAAACGTAAAATTACTAGCATTGGTTACACTTTATAGTAATACGTCCACATAATAAGATACATTTAAAGTGTTATGAAACCTATTTATAAATAGATTTGGAAAAATAAAAGCTTGCATTCTTTGATTTTGTTCCACGTATTGCATTATCCAGTTGACTATGTTAATTATATTGCTACTAGGCTAAAACATTTGAATAGAACTTTGACAAGGACTAATTATGTACATGTGCATATATGATTATAAAATACAATTTTGTTTCCAGTTCGTATATAAATACTCGATATATATTTACACCAATATTATGTTGAACGGAAACTATTATCTGCTTATTTAATAATTCAATAGATTTATTTAGTAATTATAATATTATCAGTTAACTATTGGTAGATTATAAACATTATACACACAACATTATTAGAATATTTGTACACATGACCGAGACGGTATACTTGAACACTTGAATACTTGAACACTTGAACACTTGAATCTTTGAATCTTTGCTAGGCCCACCTGCATGAATCTCACTAAGAAAACAAGTTTTATATATTAAATATGCTCCCTGCTGCGAAAACGAGGCTTGAACAACTCAAGAGTGTCCCTAGAAGTTGTTACGCTGGAATATACAATGCCATTGTTACAGCATACAAAACGACATTCTGTAAAACTAATCTCACTCTTAAATTTACAATGTGAACACAAATATGAATGATCTAAATTTTCAACCTAAACAAAAATTCAAGTTTTAAATAACAAACTTAAATACCAAATTCAACCGTGAAGTATTCAATGGTTTACAATATTAAGCAAGATTTCCTGAAAGTGAAATTCAGAACTTTTAAAATTGACATGTTTTGAAGACAAGGATTGGATCGTCCATATTAACATTTCAATATTTACATACTTCAGATGGAAGTCCCTTAGCACTTAAATCAGCTAACACAGTTTGTGACAAGGACAAACAATACCTGTTGTTGAAGTATCAATTTATAAATGACATGTTTTGATTCGAGTAATCCAGTTTGTTGGCCCTATTCGTGTGTGTCAATAATATACTTCTAAACTGGTGCATAAAACATAACATTACTCATGGATACTTTCACTGTACACACACTGATGACATTTTACTATAGTATTAAGGACTCTCGAAAGTAAATTATCAATATGAGTGGAATATTAATTATACAAACATGATGATAACTTAATAACATTTGAGTATTTATTCTTCTAAGTACGTGTACATTACGTTATATGATGATACTTCGTCATATCAATATATTTTTAATATCGTATTAATATCAATGAAATAATAATTATAACATGTATGGAATAAACAGTTAAAATATAAACAGTATTCTTTAAATAGTATTGAGAACTAATTAGAAGACAAATAACGTAAATATGACTCCGTTTTGATCAAAAATAAAGTTTATAATTGGTTGCAACAGTAAATAATAATAGATTTGTCAAATCCATATATATATATTTTAAATGTTATAGCATTTTTCTAATTCTATCACAGAAAGTATATTATGATAAATAAATAGTATTAGTACTCACACGTTTGTGTTAGTTTGTGTTAGTTTGTATTAGTTTGTATTAGTATACGATTAATGTCTTTTAATGTGGACACCGGGTGTCCTGGTTTATTTAGAGCAGCCACGTTAGCTGTCCTGCCCGGACAACAAACAGGACACCCTTAACCTTTTTTGTTTTGTAATAAATACCAGACATAGGAAATACCAGAGATATATGTATACGGAATAATGTGGAAACTATTATTGCTTTGCCACAAAATGCGTGATAAAGTTGAAATCCAATAAGCAATATTTGGCCAGAGTTTTATTACAGCTATCAAACCACTGGACATATTAATACGAGGAACCAAGGGGGCTACTAACAACGCTGCGTGTCACTTTATGGATATTTGACAAAAATATGGTACTGTTTTATATTCTTGGCAGCATAAATTCCCACAGACGTATAGTCGTATTCTGATGTTTAACATGTTAAACACATCTGTACAAATATCTCAGGAGAGTACTATGGTCACATCTCACTATCTTAGTGTTAAGACATTTACGTTTATACTGTATAGTTTAATGAAAGAAATAAAACAGCACAGCGGCAAAATAGTATCATACTATACGACTGCTTCTTAGTTTATAAGAATAGAAAAGTATTGCATCATTGTAAACTTACGATCAAAACCAAAAATAATGTTTAAAAAATAATAATAAAATATTAAAAAAATGAAAAGTATTAATCAGGATATAACACTGCCCTTTGAATACTTTTATTTCAAGCTGGTATGTACTACTCGGAAGAATACAATCCTGATAATAGCAGTGGATAAATGTTCTATACAATACTTATTTAAAACTATTTTATTAAAAAATAATTGAGTACATGTTAAATGGTTTTAAGTGTTGGAATACATTTACATAGTTTATTTTAAACATGTTTTATTCAAGAAAAAAAGGTTATAAGTTATGAATATTTAACAGCAATCACTCATGGCCCCGAGATTAAAAACTTTTATGACTATTATTCCATGCTCAACTCAGTTTTGTTTCATGTAAATTCTCAGCTTGAGCATGAAATCGTACTAAAAAGGTTTCGTAATCTCGGGGCCAGGGTGAAGAAAAGACAAAGAGAGGATGAAGATTGTAATTTACGAAATGAGAAACTACGATACAATTTGTGTATTTTATTACTCTACGAAAATAGTTGGTATTCTACGACATACACGCAGAGCTACGCTATTAAAAGGTTTACTTTATATTTAGACCGTATAAAGTCTGTAGAGTACACATAGGAATTTTATATGTAGCGATATAAACAACAAACAAATTGACTTTCAATTTAGGGTTTTAAATAATAATTTTCTTTTGGCTCTCGATGGAACTAAGTGTATTTCATAGTCATTGCACGCGTGTGCACGTAATAGAAAATTGCAATAGCATGTTTGATTTCACTGATTATTTCTTTCTTACAAAATTTACAAGTTGCATCGTCTCGTTACATTAACTAGACTTCTATATAACGATGACTTCGCGGAGTTAAGTGTTTTACCAACACTAATAGGATACCGTTAATAAAAATAGAAATTGACAACAAAGTTTTGTTACAGTAGCATGAAACGGAAATTCAATGTTCGCTGCTACTTGGCTTGCGCGCGCATCAATATTCTTAGAATTGCAGTCTTGTAGAAGATGTAAAGACCTAAGGTCGTGATTTGTTTGAAATAGTCCTCCAAGCACCACGAGTGATGTCTTCGGCCCGGGAAGAGAGGCCAGGATAGGCTATAACTCCACCGTAAGTCTTCAATAAAGAACCCTTGAACTGGCGATGAAAGCTTACTTGAAGAAGGGAACACAACGTCGACACGGCTCGTTCATTGTACGAGGAAATGCTTTAAGCTGGCCTAACATTAGAAATAATAAATAAAGACGCCTTTAATGTTTGGTACATGCATGACACGAACTCGCGACGCGATGTATAATTGATAAGTCATGTTCCGGGTTCGACTCGCTTAACGGTACATTGTCCAGCGAGAATTATGAAAATGATAACTTTTGTTTCGTATTTTGTTTTGGAGAGGCTCTTGTCAGCTGTTTTGAGAGTTCCGCCTCCAGCTACCGGTAGAAAACCCGCATAGCGTACTACCACCCCGACGCCGTGGTGCCACCACACCACACCCGCCCTGGTTCAAGGGGTACGGCATACAACCCAAAGCATGTATTATTTTCCATATACAATTAAACAACACGTACTTTTAAACTCTTTAACCAGCTGCCTATCACGTATATGCCAAGCTTGATATTCTTTTAAACACTTTCTATGCTGAAAGTTAATGAGGATGGCGTTTTTGAAATTGCCCCACCCAAAACAAAAATATTGATGGATATTTGAGTATTTTATACTCTTTGCAATGTATCAAAATAGTGATAAAAGTAAGTAAACAACAAATTTACCTGAATTATTTTGCTGATCTATGTATTGTATACAGTGTACACTTGTTACTACTAGGATAAAGGATGTATACTTTTTTTAAACCAACATGGGGCCGTATTCACGAAAGGCTTTAAGGCAGTTTTAAAGACCAAATACAGTCTATAGCAAAAACTGACTTAAACCCTTTCGTGAATACGGCCACAGCAAATATGCATACATGCTCTTGAAATGCACTTTTATGCAGTTATATCAAGTAAACATAAATATAAATATAAAACTTTTCAAAATACCAATTTCTAGTAAACAAGGTGACATTTCCACCAAACGTATTAAAAATCAAAACGGATTTTTTTTCAATCACGACAGTAATTTTAAAGAAAGAAAAATACGTTCTGAGGAACAAAGGCGGAGAAAAAATCCCGAAGCGTACTGTCAGCAGAGCAGCGAGTCAGATACTTTAACAATAAGAAACGCTGAGCCTCTTGCAGGACACAGACAACTGAAGTGCCATCCTCTACGAAACAGCTTCCTTGTGTAGAATTTTGAAGATGCAAGTCTTGAAATTACTAATTGCTCGTCAGAGCTTTTGTCAGTTGAAAAGACAGTTGCCACGTTTCACTGTATTCTCTTAGGCAAGATATCTTTTATGAAACGTTTCAGCGAACCTCCTTGTTTTATTTAATTGAAGTCAAAAGTCCTGTCGTTTCGGGTGACAACGCCGCGATGCCTAGCATGCATGGGGTGGCGGGGGAAAAACGGGTTCGAACCTTAAGACCCACTCACCCACTTGTACTCGGTCGATAGTCGGGACTAAATAATGCATCTTTAATGGAGCGCGGGGCCACTGTTTCTAATGTCGCGAATTGACTGGATCTCCTACTGGTTCAAAGAATCTGCGTTAATGTAATCAAACGTGGCGATAAAGAGACACAAATGAAACGATTGTGGTAATTATCGGGCTAGTGTTAACATTTGAAGCCCGGGAGGGACGGACAACGCTTTACCCCGTCCCTCCCTCCCCCTATGTCCCCTCTGTCCCCTCCCTCCACGCCTTCACCCAGCTCCGCTCTCACGAAACAAACGCTCAATTCAACCCATCCCCCTTTCTACAGAACACTGGCTAGAAAAACGATACAGTTAAACGTCCACAGAAAAAAATCAGTTAATTTCTTTCAATGTTCAGATGGTTTGTAACTTCCCAGTGTTCAGGGTATTGATCAGAACGCTGAACTTTGTCCTAGGAATACTGTCAGACCCTGTAATTATGAACTCGTTGTTAGTTTTGGAGATTAATACATTCATTTAATATATCGATTAAATCACTCGTAATGGGCTCTTAAACGCAGACCAAAAATTACCATTTTATTAGATTCAAATGGCAGTTGTACTCTTCGGATTTGAAATGGGTTACAATGAATACAGAACTAGCTCAAGATGTTTCCACTCACGAATGTCAGGCCAGATTCTAGCGCAGACCCCCAACTACTCATTTTTCTTCTATACATTTGGGATTCGAACCCAGTACATAAAGGAAATGCCGGACATATTTGTAAATGGAATATATGAATGAGGAAAATTAGCTTTATATCCGGTCTGTGAAAAATAATGACATTTTAATTTATCGCGAAGGGCAAATATGGCGCATTGACATGGAATCAAGTGGGTTTCTATCCATTCCATACTTTCAAAAATAATCTTAACATGAAAAAGAAAACCGTGTAATTTCTATAATAAAAAGACAGAATTTCTGCTTTTATGGTATTGCTATGTTCTAAATTTAGACAGGGTACATTGAAATAATTAATGATCTAATGCATTATCACTAGACTAAATACCCAAACAGTTCAATTAGTACTTCAAATATAATTATAATGGTATCGCCATTAGCCACGGTAATAGGTGATGCTTATTTATTAATGCGAGATTACACGTGTTAATTTAGCTTGCTATTGGGATTATCTTATCATACTTAGTCGACACTTACCCGCAAAAAAGATGGACTTGTATCCATGCAATCTTAATATATCTCCCCATATTCATCAATTAATCAGACGTACGATAAATTTCCTCAAATCATATCGTCCCCCCCGACTGAACATGCTTTTTAGAATTACAACTACAGTACTTCCCATTAAGTGGAATCATGCGAATGCACGATAACATGATTAATTATACGGGTCAACTCTAGACATCAAAATATGGGGATTTTTCTATCAAAACTGTTTGACATAAACCCCCACGACTAATGCCAACGTGATCCATAGGTTGATATTTTGTGATAGGCGATTGAGCCTTGCTGATAAATTGGTTTCTGTTTTAGCCAGAGTACAGAGGTAGGCGCCTCAAAAGTTGTCTGTGAAAAAAACCACGTCGACAGTGGAAGTAGGCATTGGCTGAGAAAAATAGGAACTCCACATTATGCAGTAGAGTGGAATGAATTCTCAGTGAAATTCTATAAAACAAATACAATAGAAATTGTAAAGGCGCGCGATTTAAAATACATTATAACCTTAGAGTGTGTAGTAGTATGTAAAGATTATCTATACCAATATAGTAATTGTTAAAATCATATACTGCGTTATGGATCTAAAATGTCTATCAACACTGATATGTACGTTGTAGCATGTTTATGGTTGGAATAAAATCAAGAAAATTTAAAAGAGAAAAAAAAAAGAAGAAATAAATTATACAGGACACATTATCCGACAGATGAGGGTAGAATATTGCTAAGACTAATTACAAAATTCATCCAGAGAGGTATGTATATTTTATCTGTCAGATCAACCATGTAGCATGTGAATTTATACACGGATTAGTTGATACTACCAGTACTATTATAAATAAATAAAATAACCTTGTCTTTGGTTATTATGAAGAGGATGCTCTTCTGTACCTTGGCATGGCCATTTGCCATTTGGAACATTCTCCGTAGTACGAAAGGCCACCGTTGTTATTTTCTGTTGGTCATTCGTCAGTCCAGATTAGAATACTGCTAGTCTCAGCATAATACGCACAGCATTAAGTGAAATCAGTTTTTGTTATATTTTATTTATCGGGATTGAAAGTAAGCACCAGACACATGTGCCACTCTGATAGTGCACATGTCCTCTATAATTTTTGTTTTATATCTAGAGAAGGAATTTAGATGCATTATTGTATTCAGCATTTCTTGTTTGAGTAGCATATATTCTCAATCAAATTCCACAGCACAAATACAATGCAAATTGTAAAGAACATTTATTCATCAACTAATTATAATGGTAGAAAAATATCCGGTTAAATTTTTACTCATGTAGGATCAATGACGCAGCTATATATACATGATTTGGTCATACTATTGGTAATATTATCAATACACTTTGTTACACCAAGCATATTATTAAAACAAATATGTGACTGCGTGCGTGCGTGTGTGTGTGCATGTAAGCGCGGTGTATGTACCTTAATTAATTGATGAAAACTGATTGATTGATGAAAACTATCTTTCACATTTTCGAAATTGTAGTTCTAAATTCTTGCAAAGTCTGATGTAATCTTGCAACCAGAACAACATATAATATGACAGCATGAACACATTGATAACCATTTGGAACCGTCGTTCTAGTACATACAGATAATTACTTAATCGTATAGTATTTCAGTTGGTCTTTATTCAGGAGGAGTTGGAATACGTCATTGGTCGTCTTAACGTAATACGATCAGCATCAAGTGGAAGTATGTGTTATTGTTTGTTTGTTGGAATACGAGGGAGTGTGAGTGTGTGTGTGTGTGTGTGTGAGAGAGAGAGAGAGAGAGAGAGAGAGAGAGAGAGAGAGAAAGAGAAAGAGAAAGAGTAGAGATAAAATTATGTAAGTTTGCAAATGCGAATGCAAGAAAAATACAGAAATAAAAAATAAAATGGACAAATATATATGGAAAAAGAGAGAATGGCCATATACAATAGACTGACATTTGTAGTTTGAATTCCATCGGGGATCTAAGCAATTCAAGTTGTTCCTCTTGTTCGCACCAATGCTATCTTCGGGTCAGTCTGCAGACATTGGTAAGTTCTCCGGCCCATTGCTTCCAGTTTCACTACGAGAACAACAACAATCTGTCAGAGAGGTCAACGGTAGGACAAGACAGTGACACTCATAGTGTCAGGATGATTAACGATGAAGTAACAGTTTCATCGGAAGTGTCGCCCACACTGAGAATTCATTCCAATGTAGCATTGTTTACCACGGTGCGTGCCATGTATATTGTGAACGTCTGAAAACTCCACGGCAGGGTGTTCTCACGCTTGTCAACCTATTGGTATTCGTCCTTTCTCCTCACAGCGTTATTTCAGCGTCATTGTAACGTAACCCCCATTATCCGATACGTGTAGAAGAGGCGAGGCGCTAGTCTTATGTTTTGTACTTCGCGAAGATATGTTTCAGTATTGACTACAGACAGAGACCAGTCCAATGTTGAGGGGAATATGGACGCACCTTTGTTGAACACAGCTCAAGGAGCACATTGACCTATCGAAGAGATACAACCTCGCTCAAGGAATGCTCCAGCGGAACGGCCTCCCGGTGGAATGAATTATGGGTAGGCTATTGGGTACAGTGTCAGGGCACCCGGGTGTCGAGTCTGGGTTCGGGAACGCCAGGGTTCCTGTCTCACACGAGCCCCCACGGGACCTGGAAGTCCCTACCGACTCAACAACCCGTGTCGTCTGAAGCGTGGCCACCCGTGGGGTACATTGCAAACATGGCCGGTGGGGGTGTTAGTAACGTAGTGTTACGTTGCGATTTAAACGTCATCACTGTGACGTTTCGAACATAAGGCACGGTATCAACCACAGACAAAAGCATGAGGCAGTAGTTGGATGGCTGTGATTTTTATTTAAGAAATTTAATCTTTTTGGGAGGTGAAAATCGACATATTTATTACAATGGGGACTCTCTCTCTCTCTCGGTGTAGATTTTATTTTTTAATTTTAATTTTTTTTTTTTCGCTTTGATTTGTTTTTCTTATGGGAGGGGCACGACATAACAACTACGTCTAGCAGTAACAGAGTACTGACTGATAGACAAGGAAGACGGGCTACAAGTGGCATTACAAGCACAGAGTTGGAGATCGAACCCTGGCCCACTGGGAAAACAGACACTTGACTGTACCTGGATGTTGTTTTGACGTACACTTACCCTATGGTCTCGGAGATTGATATTAAAATGGCGGTGTCGCTCACTCGGCTACACGATCTTCACATCGGGGAGTCCCGCCACGAATATATCTAATGTAGCACGCTAGTCTGTTGGTGTATCTTTGTCTACCGTAATCTATTTTTGTCTGGTATTTTGTTTAGCATTGTGCGTATTTTTGTGTTAATAAAACGTTGATGATATTTGGTGGTATATAGTGTTAAAGCATCGTCGTGCATTGTAATTTTGTTCGTATTGAAACCAGGCATCCGCGAAAACAAGAACCCGCGAAACCTATTTATGTCTCCGCCCTCGATAATGTATCGGTCTCTCGGTATTTGGCAAGTGTTCCCTACATAAATTCAGTTTAGAAAAATCTTCAAGTTTTAAATGTTCTAAAACAATGGGCAGAAGTTCTGCCGAGATAATAACATTTGTGAAAATATATCCTCATTAGAGGTCGTCAAGAAATCTAGAAATACCTTTTGATAGGACACAATTTCTGAACTAAAACAGTTCTGTGCTTGTGCAACGCTGCCACATGACTTACCGGATGTCAGTATCGTCTGAACGATGAGTTACTTATAGACTGGTAGTCAGGACCCTCTTCATTGACCATTAACACTGTACAGTACAAACCACATACATAAATGTATGTGCATAATACGTTCAAGCTGAACATAGCCAATTTAATCAGATATTTATACTAATATATTTTATTACTACTAAATCTGATTGAAATTTACTATGAATTTTCACTAATGCCATTGATTCTTCACTCTGTCAAGAGCTTCTTCTACCTTGATCATACGTTCACATACATGAAGATAAACCCTGCATCTGTGCAGCCCAAGGATATCGAGCTTGTTCGGACCATGGCTAATTCGGGCCTTGTCTGATTCGGACCTGTTTCTTAGGCTGATTCGGACCTGTTTCCTAGGCTTATTCGGACCCGTTTTCAGTCTGTTTTCAGCCCAGGGTTATCGGGCTTATTCGGACCATGGCCGATTCGGACCTTGGTTGATTCGGACCTGTTTTCTAGGATAATTCGGACCTGTTTTCAGCCCAGGGTACTCCAGTACGAAACGTAACTCTCAAGTAACCGTAACTCCAACTTTAGCCACAGACTGCATCATTGCTACGGTTAGATAAGACTACCTGAGAGCTACGTCTGTTCGTGTAGGGGAGCCCAGCGGACCTCAACCTCTGGCTCCACCGCGCGTGCGGTCATCTCGCCGTCATCAGGCACAAAACGCCAAGCCACTCTCACCTGTCTTCGACAAGAGCGAGCGCCGATTTCTCACCTGTCGCGTCTGTTACCTGGCGTCTTTGATTGACAGGTGTGATCGCCCGGCGTTGTTCGATATCGACCTATCACCTTCTCAATGGGAAGCTAAGCTGGCGGGTAGTGGAGAGAAGTCGACACGTTGACAAACAACGCCAGTTTTGCAATGGCTTTCCGATTGCACGTTTAATGACCGTGATGGAGAGGAGAGCGGCGTTGATGACGGCATTCCGTCACTTGCCGCCGATGAGGGACTATACGACGTTATATAGCAGTTAACATTCGTAGCGTTACCTGTCGAATAAGAGTGAATTGGCCAATGTTATACATGTATATTATACACTTAATAAAATATATGTAGTGTATTCAATAGTAAACTATTATTATTATTATGATTATTATTATTATTATTATTATGGCCGAATTAGTAACTACTACTATCCAAAGAAACGACATGATGTTTGAAATACATTATAAACAGGTAACTGCTGAAAAGTACAGGAATGTAAAAGACAATAGGTTTCAGAGCAAAATACAAAATCAAATTAAAACATTATGTATATCATTTTATTAATTGTTGTCTTTAGCAACGGTATAACACTTCAAGGTCTGTGTAATCAGCATACACATCATGATTCGTAACTTAATTATTTAAACATTAAATCACATTGATGTCATTGAAATGGGATTTAGTCAAATTTGAAAACATAGTGGAGGAATGACGAGATGATACGTAAGTCAATAATTTTCATTTTATTAGCATATACAAACTTCTCGAGAGAAAACTATTGGGTAATTGAATTAAAAATAACTCTGAAATTGGTGTAACCCTGGGTGTAAATAATATAAAGTTGATCATCAACCATCGTACCAGATTGGACATTTCTTGATCGGATTTAGAAGTTGACTTCTCTCATCCAACTTTCTACAACATCGTCCTTCTCGAGAGAGAGAAAGTGAATTTCAACTGCTCGACCTTTCAACTCTGTGAATATTTCTGAAGATTAATCAGATTCTGATATCTATTGAATTCGACCTGGCAGGAGCGTGTTTGCACTGGATGTCGTGCCTTACATAACTATTGAGGACATCACGTAAGTTAATTAAACTAACGAAGTGTTGAGAGGAGGGTTTGATGGAGAACTGAAGGATACCCAAACACGTTCTTGACAGAGTGGATGGTGTCCATTCAGAAGGCGAGATCTCTGTTGACGGTCTTCTCGTAGGGAGCAATTTGGCTAGTCCCTGTTCGGAGCTGTAAACACTCGCGCCGTCTAGTGGCCACCGTTGACGACACGGTAAACAACTCCCTCACCGTGGCTTCCCCAGCTGAACGCCATGTCACGGGACGGCTTCCTGGAACAATCGACACCCAATCGTTGAACCTCTTCTCCGTCTCGACTTCATCAAAACCCTCTGTGTGTTTAGCAGTCATATGGGAGGGTAGATGGATGAATACGCTCCACCGGAACACGAAATCCCATCACCAGTTGTCTCCCCTTGACGTTATATCCTTCGGCTTTTCGGAAAACTGTCTGAGAGGTCGGCGATTCCAGTCTATGATAGTCCAGTGACTTAACTTTCTGACAATCGAAAATAAGATTGCGAGAGAGAGAGAGAGAGTTGATGTCAGAGAAGCCTTTCTGGTGGCCATCGTAGAATCAAGCTGAAGTTGGAGGAGAAGACTCTTCAAGCGGCCCGAGCCCTCTTCCAAACAGGGTGTAAGCCTCACTCCTGTGCCCTCAGAGTACCCTTCGAAGGTGGATAAAATTACCCCTCGTGTTTGGCACGTTGCAGCAAGCAGCACTTTGTAACGTTGTTCAGATGTCTTGAATGTGCACACAATGCGACCAGGGTACTAAGTCTGTTGTCTATTGGCTCTACACGGCTCTACACGGCGCTCAGCTACTATAGTTCACATTATTAATAAAGTATAGAGGTCGAGGGGGAGGAGGCGGGGGGAGATGGGTTGTAGCATTACGCCAATGGCAGTAAGGTGATGACGATTAGTTCAGAAGATCAGACAAACTAAACCTGTAAACACTCAGAGGCCGTCTACACACAATAGTCTACAAGCAATGCCAGTCTCAAGTATGATTTGCAATGGTCCTAGGCCTTTTGTTCTAGCTTGTATTATAATGTCATTTGAAATTCTGTAAATATATTAGAACTATAATTCAAGTAGTACACGGAAACAGTCATTCTATGGAAGCACATACGAATTTGAGCCCAGTAATGAAAGCTTTCCATAAAGCTTGTGCATTGATTGAAACTTTTCAAAAGTTTCATATTGAGTAGATACTAGTATGATATCTTAATACCATGCCGGAATGATACTTACTATTAATTAGCATAGGAAGTAATTATAACTGATTAATTTATCTGACCTGTCTACTTCCCGTTCCCTATTGACAAAGTTGAAGCTAGGGGAAAGTTTTTGTTTGTGAATTTCCAGACTCCCAAAACGATATACTGTCTGGTATAGTAGCTTACGTCATAAATAATGTACTAATCAATATTGTGGAAAACATTTAGATTCTTAATGTACACCGAGTATATTTGGCTGTATATAATGTGCGACATATTTCTGTGCCATTATACAGTTGTATATCTATTCTCTAAGTTATAAAGAAAGTACATTTGTATTCTAAAAATATATTTCCAATGAGTACCGATACCAAACTAGCCACTGTATCAAGAGTCGTATGAACCGTACAGGGGACAGGGAACCAGTTTAGCTAAGCGGCTTACTCAGCGCTTGTGTAGTTGAACGCACCCCTGGATTAGTAGACCAGCGGAGCAATGGAAACATGACACGGAATGAAATTAGTATGACACGGTGTCACATTATGTGACACTATTCCCAGGTAAGATCTTTATGACACTCACAGGTACAACGTACTCCTAGTGATTTACAACGCATCTTAAACATAACATAGATTAATCTTAAACGACCTGCATTATCATATTGATGGCATACAAGCAGGCTAATAAAATACAATACGTGATCTTACCACTCGCAATTATGTCTACCATACAGCGGTGGAAAGGTTTTTGGAAGTACAAACATGATTTTATGTATGTCAAGTGAATGTACTTTGCA